>JBBPBX010066913.1:0-19548 GCA_038048925.1 Garcialebias charrua
TTTTTTTTACTTTAGGGAGCATTACATTTAAAATCCCAAAAATAAACTGTTTATGTTAGCCCAAACATTTTTCTATTTAATGTTACAGTAAAAATTAAAAGGGCAGACTGGGCATTTTTGAAGTAATTTTCTGTTGAAACCTTATCAGTAGTTGGTACCTACTGTCGACAGCTGTGGGCCATATATATCATGATGCAAGTGCTCAGGCTGCTGAACATTTTAGTTCACCTAACAGACAATAAAATGATTAAGCCTGGTTACATTGCAATAGTAACGGAGGCTGAAGCCATTGCCTGGTGCTCTGGAGCAGGTGATGAGTTCAGTTTCAACTTACTGTAAACTCTCAGTAAGAAGCTCTGTCAACATTTATATATATCATAGTTCAACTCGGTAAAAATGGATGGATCACATCACTGGAACAGAAAACTGAGTCCAACCAACTAAAATAAGTCATCTCTAAAAGTCATAATAATGGGTGATTTCAATATTCATGTAGATGTTGAAAGTGATCGCTTAAGCATAGCCTTTATTAATTGAATAGAATCAATTTGTTTTACCCAAAACGTCCGCACATCTAGCAGGCATCTAGAAACCAGTTGAGAAAATGGTGCTCCACTCACATTGAATAATTTTATTTAACTTGGAAAAATAGTCTGCTAACAAATAAGAAAGCTCTCCGTAAAGCTAGAACTTTATATTATTCATCTTTAAAAGATGAGAATAATAATACCACTTGGTTTCTGTTCAGCACTATAGCTAGACAAATGAGAAGTCCCATCTCTGTTGAACCATGTATCCCTACAACTACAAGCAGTGATGACTTCATGAGATTCTTCATAATAAAATTATTTTAATTTGAGAGAAAATTCAAACCATCTTCCTTCTACTATCCCTAGTCCCCTGTCAGATGATGCAACTTTATAGATATTACTAGAAACTGATTTGTGTTTGGACCGTTTATGTCCAAGTTCTCTGAATTGACAAAAATAATAGCCTCATCCAAACCATCCACGTCTGCTAGATCCCATCCCAACCGGACTGTTTAAAGAGGTATTTCCCCTAATCGAGGTCCACATTTTGGATCTGCTTCATTTGTCTTCAATGAATGGTTATGTACCACAGAACTTTAAGGTTGCTGTAACTAAACCTTTACTTAAGAAGTCTGACCTTGATTTAGAAATTCTGGCCAATTGTAGACCTATATCTAATCAAATTCTCATCTAAAAAATTACTGAGAAAATACACTATTTGCAGGCAATTTGTTTCAAAATCTACAAAGAAATAATCTGTTTGAAGAGTTTCAGTCAGGTTTTAAAGCTCACGTCACTGAATCTGCACAGTTGAAAGTTACTAATGATATTATCATGGCCTCATACAATGGACAGGTGTCTATACTGGCCCTATTAGACCTCAGTACTGCATTTGATACAGTTGATCACAAGATTTTACTACAGAGGCTTGAATGTGAAATTGGGATTGAAGGAACAGCTCTATGGTTTAAATCATATTTATCTGATGGATTCAGTTTGTAAATATAAATAATGACTTCTTCATTCACCATAATTAGTCATGGAGTTCCTCAGGGCTTAGTGCTTGGACCAATATTATTTTACTTTATATAAGCTTCCATTAGGTAATGTTATTAAAAAGCACGGGATACATGTTCATGGTTATGTTGATGACACAATTATATTTGTCCATGAAACCCAATGAATCTAATGAGTTACTTAGACTTCAAGCAAGTCTTAAAGACATTAAAAACCTGGATGACCATAAATGTTCTGCTTTTGAATACAGACAAGACTGAGGTTCTAGGTTTTGTATCCCAGCATCTTAGGGATGAATTTTTCAGTCTTTCGCCATCTTTGGATGTCATTAATTTGGCCTCCAGTTCCAATGTTAAAAATATTGGTGTTACTTTTTTTTAAAACTTTTTGTGGACCCACCAGCTGCAGGAATGGCCATAAAAGTCAGGTGCTGTCAGAGATCTGATGGCAGAGGATCCCACACACAAACTCAGAAGGGTTTTTAAAATGTTTATTGAGTAAATAAACAGCTCCTGGTGTCTCAGGTCCAAAATGATACAGAGGGGAAAGGTTAGTGTTTGGCAGAATAACAAGTAGTTATCTGAACACAGGCAGTCTGGTGATACACTAACTTTTCTAGTTGTAACAAGGCACTCCAGAAGAGATACAAAGCTGCAGAGACCAAGGGAAGTCCAGAGGCACAGTTGAGGAAGAGCAGGGTTCATACACAGGATCCGAAGAGGAGACAGTACCGATAGGGAGAGGCAAAGGCAAAATCCAAAAAACAGGCATAGGTCGTCAAGGTCAGAAGGCTGAGGCACAAAAGGGACAGGCAAAAAGAGTGGTCGAGGGAAACAAGTGTGGATCAAGATTAAAGAGCTGTCAACAAGGAGAGTACGCTGGATAACTGTGGCTGGAAGCAATCAGGTAATCTGGCAATGTGGTAGAGAAATCAGGAAGTATATATACACCCAGAAACAGGTGGAAACCATCAGCAGCAATCAGAGAGAGAGGTGTGGCATGTAAAGAGGCTGGCAGAAGCAGCAGAGGAAAAACCCCAAGAGAGCAGAGAAGAAAAGTCAAACAGTGAACAGAGTGATGAGTAAAAGGAAAAAACAAAGTGTAAACTGTGACAGGTGCATTATGAGTGATGACTCTGATTGTTCCATATTTTCCTAACAGAGCACTTCGCTCTCAGACTGCAGGTTTACTTGTGGTTCCTAGAGTTTCCAAAAACAGAATGGGAGGCAGAGCTTTCAGGTATCAGACTCATCTCTTGTGGAACCAACTTCTAGTTTCTGTCCGTGAGACACAAGAGCATTTCAGTGTGACCGCAGCAGAAGTAAGGAGTACTTTCAGGAGGATTAATCTGCACAAAGCAACCGGCCCAGACAACATCCCTGGGACAGTGTTGAAAGAATGTGCAGATCAGCTCTGCAATGTGATGGCCGACATCTTTAACACCTCACTTAGCCTGGAGACAGTTCCCACCTGCCTGAAGACTGCCACCATCATCCCAGTCCCAAAGAGCTCTACAGTGTCTGGTCTGAATGACTATCGGCCAGTAGCCTTCACTCCAATAGTCGCTAAATGCTTAGAAAAACTTGTCATGACTCACATCAAAACAACCATCAGCATCAATGAGGACCCTCATCATTATGCATACCACAATAATCGATCAACAGAGGATGCCATCTCCTCTGTGGTCCACACTGCACTCACCCACCTGGAACAGAAGGAGTTCTACGTCCGTCTGCTCTTTGTGGACTTCACATCTGCCTTCAACACCATGATCCCTCAAACTCTGATGGACAAACTATTCACACTAGGACTAAGCCCCTCCATTTGTAACTGGGTACTAGACTTCTTAACAAACAGACCACAGTCAGTGAGGATCCACAACTTCTCCTCCTTCACCATAACACCTCAGCACTGGCTCTCCTCAAGGATGTGTGTTGAGCCCTCTCCTGTTTACTCTGCTCACATATGATTGTGCAGCTACCCATCCAGGCTGTCATATTGTTAAGTTTGCAGATGATACAGCTGTGGTGGATTGCATCACAAACAATGATGAGTCCAGCTACAGGCAGGAGGTGGAACATCTGGAGAGCTGGTGCAAGGAGAATAACCTTCACATGAATGTGAAGAAGACAAAGGAGATGATTGTGGACTTCAGAAGGAACAAACACACCCACACTCCACTGAAAATAAGAGGATCTGCGGTAGAAGTGGTCTCCAGCAACAAGTACTTGGGTGTGCACATGAATGATAACCTCAGCTGGAGCAACAATACCACCAGCCTGATCAAGAAAGCTCATCAGAGACTCTACATCCTCAGTTAGCTGAGACGAGCTGGTCTGTGAGGTTCAGTCCTCACCTCCTTCTACAGGTGTGCAGTGGAGAGCATCTTGTGCTCCAGCATCAACGTGTGGCATGGAGGTTGCACAGCTGCAGAAATAAAAGCTCTGCAGAGAGTGGTGAAGGCTGCACAGAAGATGTTGGAGTCAGTCTCCCCACCATCACAGACATTAACACCTCCAGATGCAGGAAGAGAGCCACCTGCATCATGAAGGACCCCACTCACCCAGCACACACACTTTTTGCCCTACTCCCCTCAGGAAGAGGTTGAGGAGCATTAAGTGTAGAACCACAAGACTGAAGAACAGCTTCTACCCTGAGGCTGTTAGACTCATGAATATCTAACCAGAATAATCACTGTTAAAAAAAATCACATCATGTTGCTGCTGATCTGTTTCATGTTGCTGCTGATCTGTTTCATGTTGCTGCTGATCTGTTTCATGTTGCTGCTGATCTGTTTCATGTTGCTGCTGATCTGTTTCATGTTGCTGCTGATCTGTTTCATGTTGCTGCTGATCTGTTTCATGTTGCTGCTGATCTGTTTCATGTTGCTGCTGATCTGTTTCATGTTGCTGCTGATCTGTTTCATGTTGCTGTGTTCATTTGTGCTCATCTGCTCATACAGATTCATGTTCGTGCTGCTGTTCGAAGTAATGTTTTTATGCTATTAGTGCTTAGTGTATTTTTAGTTGATGTTTTTCTTAGTTCATATCTTAGATGTTATTACTGTTTTTCTTTTACATTTTATTGTTGTATGTAACTGGGACTCTGTGTACATAATCTCGTTTCATCACATGTACCACATGTGGTGCGAATGACAATAAAGAATCTCTGACAGACTCTGACACATTGTCCAGTTTTAAGACTGGGCTTAAAACTTTTCTTTTTGATAAATCCTATAGTTAGGTTTGGCTTGGGTTTCCTGAGCTGTCTCTTATGCTGCTATAGGCTTAGACTGCAGGAGGACAAACTGAAAGTTATGCACCATAACTCATGTCTCCTGAAGGAAGGGAACGAGGTGCAACATACTTGCTATGGGAATTGCGCCCCCGCGCGATTACCTGAAGGAATACATTCACGCCTTTACGGCAGGGGCGTCAGCGTCGCGCCAGAGGCTCCGCCCTCTGTGCATTTAAGCGACCGACGCCCGTCCATCTTTCTCAGAAATTGCACTTCACCGAGCTTTCAGCATTGAAAGGGCCAGATATGTTGCACCTCGTTCCCTTCCTTCAGGGAACATGAGTTATGGTGCATAACTTTCAGTTCCCTTTCAGTTCGGTCTCTCGGTGCAACATACTTGCTATGGGAACGTAATTCATTCACGCCCTTGAAATGCTCAGCAAAATGCATGTGAGAACCTCCGTCCTAAAAGACGGGCATCTCCCAGCTGCTTACTACAAGGGATGCAGAGAGCAGATGCCAAGAGGAAAAAACCAAATGTGAGAGACATTCTCATGATGTCTCACATGGCCATGTATACAACACCAGCTAGAGACAGCCTAAGCGTGCTCCAGCAGTGTGAATATTCATCAACTCCTGTTCCCCTTTGAGAATTCCAAGGGACTAGAGGAGCAATGTTTTCTTCTTCTTCTTTTTTAACGGCCTGACTGACAAGTGGAGCCCATCCTGATGTTGGAAAGCAGTCAAGGAGAGGAGAGACTTTTCCATTATGCATCTCCCAGGCAAAAAACATAAAATATCAAGGGATACCCTTGTGAATGTTATTGCTGCTTGTGTCAGGACAAATTAACCAAAGCCTTAGGCTTTCAGCCAGTACCTTTCAGAGGCCAGGCTGAGAGTTGCCACAACCCTGGACGTAGGTGTAGAAGTTGTCCACGTGCCTGAGTCACTAGGTCCCTATGAGGAGGCAATTGCCATGGTGTCCCTGACAACATTGAGCTCAACTCCGGGAACCACGGTTTCTGTGGCCATCTGGGAGCTATGAGGATCAAGGAGAGGGCTCCCCGCCTTACCTGTTCCAATTTCGTCCCGATCAGAGGGACAGGTGGAAAAGCATAGTAGAGCACCCCTGCTGGCCAATCATGTGCCAGAGCGTCTATCTCCAACGGAGCATCTGTCTCCTCCAGGGAGAAATAGAGGTCACAGTGTGAGCTAGCTCTGCAAGCGAACAGGTCCACAGAGGCTCTACAGAAACATGACCATACCTGTTCCACGATCCGTGGGTTCAGGCTCCATTCCGACGTCAAAAGAGGCCCTCTTGAAAGGGTATCTGCTCCATAATTCAGATCACCAGGGACATGAGTCGCCCTAAGTGACAGAATTCTTGGAACATACCACGTGAGCATCCTCCGTGTCAGATCGAGGAGGGCCCGGGACCTCGTCCCTCCCTCTCTGTTGATGAAGGACACAGTGGTCCTGTTATCTGATTTTACCAGGATATGATGCCCGGCAACCAGACCTTTACTGAAAAAGTATTTCAATGACAGGAATACAGCCAGCAATTCCAGGAAGTTAATATGTAATTTGGCTTCCTGCTCGTTCCAAAGGCCGCGGGCGTTCTGATTTCTGCAGATCGCTCCCCATCCTGTTTTTGAGGCGTCCATCGTAATGACTACACGGGACAACACCCTTTCCAATGAGACCCCTTCCGTGAAAACGGACAGATCTCTCCAAGGTTCCAGGGCCTTTAGACACTCTGGGTCTATCTTAACCTTTTCTGCTTGTTTAGGCAGAGCGGGTTGTATTTGTTGGTTAAACCATACCTGTATGGCCCGCATTTTCAATAATGCACGTGGCACACAAGGAATGGCTGCCGCCAAGAGGCCCAACAGGCGTTGGCACGTTTTCACAGGGACCCGTTGGTCCAGTTTAAATTTTCCCAGGCAATGGCGAATGGAGGAAACTCTTTCCTTCGAGAGCCATGCTCTGTATCGGACAGTGTCAATCTGTACACCCAGAAATACGGTAACCCGTGACGGAGTCAGATCGCTTTTCTGTAGGTTTATGACAAAACCGAGAGACTCCAGGTGAGAGATCACCTTAAGGGAGTGTGACAGCACCTGCCTTCTGCTTCCAGCCAGAATTAGCAGGTCGTCCAGGTAATTCAAGACCCTGAGTCCTTGATTCCTAAGAGGGGTCAGGGCTGCATCCAGACATTTAGTAAATGTACGCGGAGCAGTCTTTAAACCGAAGGGTAAGGCTTTGAATTCATAAGCGTTTCCTTCAAATGCAAAATGGAGGAACTTTCTGTGTCTCCTCCACACGCCTATATGGAAATAGGCATCTTTCAAATCAACTGTACATGTGTAGTCTCCTGGTCTCACAGACTGGAGAACTTGCCGCAGTGTAAGCATCTTGAACTCGAAAGTTTTAATTCTTTTATTGAGAGTTCTGAGATCCAGAATCGGTCTCAAGGAACGGTCCTTTTTGGGCACCAGGAAGTACTTGCTGTAGTGTCCGGAGCGTAGTTTGCGTCCTGAGACCAAACTAATCACTCCCTTTTTCAGCATGGTTGAAACTTCCTCCCTTAGCACGTGTGCACATGTAGGGTTGATCTTGGATTGCAACACCCCTGAGAAACGGGGCGGTCTCTTTGAGAACTACAACTTGAGCCCGTAACGTATTGTTGTCATGACCCAATCATTTGGTAGACACATCTCCCAAGCCTGCGCATGCGCGCTGAGCCTGGATGGCATGTTGAATTGTTGCTCCTCGTGTTTCAGGTCTAAGGAGGTGACCTTTGACCCCTCTCGCGCATTTTCGAGCAGGTTGCTCGGCCCAACAGAAGATATCGCGAGATCAGGCCGTCTCCGGCGAATCTCGCGTATCTTGCTGTGGTTCATAGTTCGACCGTGAGGTCTGGGTTTTATAAAAATGGGACTTGAGTCAAGAACCAGGGCAGTCTGTGCATTGGTACTTTTATTGTTGTACATGTCTGAAACAGTGTCTGTTTTGTTTACATATACAGTAGGCGAGTCATGTTTGGTACGTGCACACATGTCACCAGCTCCTCGTGTTTTTCTACGAGCAGAGACTGGGATCAGAAAGTTAGGTTCCCGTACCTCGTGGGCAGGCGAACCTGTAAAAGTATCAGTTCGTCCTAGTTCATCAGGTCCGGAACTGGTTTCCGTACGAAGAGGTCGAAGCAGCACTCGGACGGTACTGTTTAGCGTCATAGTCCCCAGCAGGTCTCTTTCGTGGAAGACCACGCGTGTTTTCCATTGGTGGGGCAAATTTTTTCCTTGGCAAACCCTCGCGGAGGGCGTCCGCTTGTTTGCGTGCTTGTTCCAGCCTTGTCTGGACACGTTCCAGGGCTCTCCCGAAGAGTCCCGTCGACTCGATCGGGTGCTGTAGGAAGGTGGACCTCTGGTTTTCCGGGAGGTCTGACAGTGTTAGCCAAAGATGGCACTGGGCGACAACTATTTCTGCCATTGCTTTGCCCTGGGAAATAGCTACTGTCCCCATCATGCTGAGCACGAGGTCAGAGGCACGGCGGGCCTCCTCTATGGCCTCGGTTGTGGCTTGCTCATCCGTTGTTACCTGGATATCCTGTAGTTTTTCCACCAGGTAGGCCTGTACCATGCTCGATGTATTCATTGCGCAAACCGCGAGGCCTTGGGCCTTGTAGCACTTCTTGAGTTGTTTCTCCGAAGCACGACAGGCTTTGCTAGGCAGCGTTGGTTTCATCCCCATGGCTGTGGGGGCCAGGTAAGTCGCCAGAGACTCCTCTATCGGGAGTGCACTTGCAAGACCCAGAGCCTCCATTCCCGCGACATCCAAGAGTCGGGACAATGGCAGCATGATGGGAGCCCTGGGTTCCGCCCAGGAGCGTTTGAGTTCCGTTAGAAAGTCCGGAAAAATTGGCATTTTCTGTAACGTTGTCGGTTGCTTCGCGTAGAAGTAGTTTCCTGCAAGCCTGTTGGCGAGGCGTGGGGTCCGGCCACGTGACCTACAGGGCATCAGCGGCCCTATGGCATAGGTCGAACAGGGCAGGTACCGACAAGTCCGGTTCTGGAAGGTTCTGCGCCAGGTTCTGGGAGGAATGAACAGTTTCCCCCTTGTCACCATATTCGGCATCTATGTCGGACACTTCTGGTGTCGAGTCTTCGACAGCAGGTGAGGAGTCCGACGCGTTGTCTTCCCCGACCCGGCCACTGCACTCCAGGTCCACGTTTTCAGGCTCCGGTTCTGGAGCCGGCAAGTTAGTGCGAGGTGCGACCTTCATCGCCGTGGTCCTTGCCATAGACTTGGCCAGCGTGTCCGTGCAACGTTTCCTCACTGTGGCCGTCATTCGACGACAGTGGGGGCAGAAGTCGGGTGATTCCAGCGCCTTCCTCGCGTGCAAGATCCCTAGGCAGACAGGACAGGCCTCGTGGGTGTCCGTCGCCGAAAGGGAGTAGCCGCAACCGCTGGGGCATGGGCGCGAGCGAGGACTCGTCGTCCTGGTTTTCTTCTTCCTTGTCCTCCGCTTTCCCTTCTCGGGAGCCATGTCCGGAGATGAGAAGAGTAGGAGTTGGTCCTAGTTTCCTTTTGTTCAAAGCCGTCTTCTCAGTCGTCTTGCTATCGCTAGTAGACTGCTAGTAGATTAGCAGAAGGTTGTGACGCAGTTAGCGTCGTCGAGCGAAGCTGCGGGAGAGAAGAAAAACTTCGGGTAAGTAGAAAAATGCTGGACTAGCTTTCGCCAGCCTCTGATAGTACGCAGGAAAATTGTCTCTGTACTCTCAGTGTAGGGAGCAAGCTCACCTCAATCAAGCAACGCGACAACAGAGAGGTCCCACGATGTTCAGGTGTTTCAGCGAGGTGAAGGGCAAAAAGAGAAAGATGGACGGGCGTCGTTCACTTAAATGCTCAGAAGGCGGAGCCTCTGGCGCGATGCTGACGCCCCTGCCGTAAAGGCGTGAATGTATTCCTTCAGGTACTCGCGCGGGGGCGCAATTCCCATAGCAAGTATGTTGCACCGAGAGACAGAACTGAAAGGGAACTGACCACATTTCTTCACTCAGTTACTGTTTTTACTTACTTTGCTCAACCTGTTTTTATTTGTAATTTTTTTATATATCCTAACATGTATTTTTGTCTTTCAGGTACACCTGCACCAACATCTGGACCAACCATTCTGTGTTTGTTTGTCTCTCCTTTCTGTCCTCTCAAACCAGCCAGTCAAAGCAGATAACCACTTGTCCTGAGCCTGGTTCTGCTGGAGGTTTCATCCTGTTAAAAGGGAGTTTTTCCTTTCCACTGTTGCCATTGCGCTTGCTCAGGATGGGAGACTGCGACGACGTCAAGATTCAACTTGTCTGCTGCTTCCTGAAATAGAGAACTTTACTATTGTGGTGGAGTGGAAAAGACGACACCGGATCTGTACGTAGGACTTCACTTTATTCAACTCCAACACCAACTAACTCGGTAAGCGCCAAAACCGCGCCTTACACATAAAACCTTTTCACAATAAGACTTCCTGTCCTCGGTATACAACATCCTGTCCTCTGGGTGTGAGTAACGTCCCCTAGTGGTCCGCCACACACGCCCCCCTGAACACCCAGTAAGGTCCCTTACTAGTCCAGAACCTTAGGCTTGAGCAAACGACCAGAACGGCTGAACTTGGACCCTGTAGAACCAGCCTGATGAAGCGGGGGGCGACGAGGAGGGCCTGCCGAAGAGTCATGTTCCGTTGGTCGTTGAGAGTCTCTGGAAGCAGGACAGCAGTCCGTTAGCGACGTGGATGGAGGTCTGCCCCTGCGAGGGGCCTGGGCCGTAACAACCTGGTCATCTGACAGGACACGAGCGGGTTTCAGCCTATCAATACAGACAGTTTCCGTATGACCCCCTAGGTCTAAAATGAAGTGTTTCGGACCTGGTTGGAGAACTCTAAATGGGCCATCACACAAGGGCTGTAGTGATGTCCTGTGGGCATTGTGTTTGACAAAAACAAATTTAGAGGACTCTAGGCTCTTAAGGACAAACGACTGCGGTAGACAATGGTGTACTGGGCCAGGGACACGAAAAGAGCCCCCTTGAGGTGAAAAATGTTGCAACGGTGGAACGGACTGTGGTGAGGGTACCTCAGGTAAAAACTCACCGGGGACGCGCACAGGCTGGCCAAAAACCAGCTCCGCTGGGGAAGTGCCAAGGTCCTCTTTGGTTGCTGTACGTAAACCCAGCAAAACCCACGGAAGATGGTCCGTCCAGTTGTCACCGGTCAAAGCAGCACGCAGCGCAGCCTTCAATGACCTGTGAAACCGTTCACATAACCCATTAGCTTGGGGGTTGTAAGCGGTGGTTCTGTGGATGTTAGTCCCCAGACCCTTGGCCATGGTAGACCAAAGCTCAGAAACAAACTGAGGGCCTCTGTCCGATGTAATGTCTGAAGGGGGGCCAAAACGCGCAACCCAGGTAGACATAAATGCCCGGGCCACAACTGCAGAAGTTGTGGAAACCAGAGGCACCACTTCAGGCCACCTCGTGGTCCGGTCAATCATGGTCAGCAGATGTGTAAAACCCTGTGATGGAGGCAGAGGGCCCACCAGGTCTACGTGCACATGATCAAACCGCCGACCAGGGATGGAGAAGGGTTCCAAAGGTGCTTTGGTGTGCCTGTTGACCTTAGCACGCTGACATGGGACACACGCTGCTGCCCACTCCTTAACTGTTTTACGCAAACCGGGCCAAACAAACTTTGAACTGACCAGTTTCACAGAGGCTCTAACACCTGGATGAGAAAGGGAATGTAAAGAGTCGAACACGCGGCGGCGCCATGAAACTGGAACCAGAGGGCGGGGCCTGCCAGTAGAAACGTCACAGAGCAGGAGAGGACCTCCGTCATTCACCTGCCGTTCTTCCAACTCGAGGCCCGTGGGCCCAGACTGGAGCTCGAGTATTTCTGCATCGGTACGTTGGTCCGCAGCCATAGCAGAAAAATCGATGCCAACGTACACGGGAGAGATAAGCACTCGGGAGAGACAGTTGGCCACCACGTTGGATTTGCCGGCCACATGCTGAATGTCTGTTGTAAATTCTGAAACCGCCGCGAGGTGGCGTTGCTGGCGAGCAGACCAGGGGTCAGAAATTTTTGACATGGCAAACACCAAGGGTTTGTGGTCAACGTATGCAGTGAACTGGCGGCCCTCCAGGAAAAACCTGAAATGGCGTGTAGCCAGGTAAAGTGCTAGCAACTCTCTGTCAAAAACGCTGTATTTAAGCTCATTGTCCCGTAACGTACGGCTGAAAAATGCGAGTGGTTGCCAAACTCCAGAAACCTGCTGTTCTAACACAGCTCCCACCGCAACATCAGATGCGTCAGTTGTTAAAGCTATTTGTGCCGCTGGGGCTGGATGGGCCAAAAGGGCAGCAGTGGCCAATGCAGTTTTTGCATCAACAAATGCCTGGAGGCGTTCTGGTGTCCAGTCAACACTGTCGTTGTTTTTTTTCTTTTTTAGCGCTCCATAAAGCGGTTGTAGCAGTTGAGCTGCTCTGGGGAGGAAACGGTTATAGAAGTTAACCATCCCCAAAAACTCCTGCAGAGCTTTCACAGACTGGGGCTGAGGAAAATTGGACACCGCTTGCACTTTGTTTGGTAATGGGACAGCACCACTGGCAGAAATGCGGTGGCCCAAAAAATCAATAACTGGCAACCCAAACTGGCATTTTGCTGTGTTTACAATCAGGCCATGTGCTGCTAGGCGCTGAAAAACCTCACGGAGGTGGGACATGTGCTGTTCAGCCGAGCTGCTAGCTACGAGGATGTCGTCTAAGTACACAAATACGAAGGAAAATCCCCTTAGGACCGAATCCATCAACCACTGAAACGTCTGGGCTGCACCTTTAAGACCAAAAGGCATGCGCAAAAACTCAAACAGGCCAAAAGGAGTGATAACAGCGGTCTTAGGGACATCCTCCACATGTCCCCGTACTAAATCTACTTTAAAAAAATGGAGGTCCCAGCCAGGTGCACAGAAAAATCCTGGATGTGGGGGATGGGGGTAACGGTCATTTTCCGTGATGTTGTTAAGGCGGCGGAAATCCCTGCACGGTCGCCATTTGCCATCTGCCTTGGGCACCATGTGCAAAGGGGAGGCCCACGGACTGTTTGAAGGTTGCACAATGTCTAGACGCTCCATGCTAGCAAACTCTTGCCACGCTATTGCTAGCTTAGAAGCATCGAGGCGGCGCGCACGTGCAAAAACGGGAGGGCCCGTTGTGGGGATATAATGTTCGATCCCATGTTTTGTGTCTGTGTTTGAAAAATTAGGGACAGTCAGCGAGGAGAACTCTGACAACAAACGCTGAAACACATTACCCGAAGCTAAAAAGTTAGCATGCATTAAAGGCCCGGCCCCTCGCGTCGCACAAGGCAGTGATGAAAAAGACACAGCGGCAATCAAACATCTAATAGAAACGTCTACAAGGAGCCCATGAGCACAAAGAAAATCAGCCCCTAAAATAGGAACTGAGCTCGCAGCTACAACAAAGTTCCACTGGAAGTCCCGGTCATGGAAATGGTAAATGGTAAATGGAGCTTATTTATATAGTGCTTTCCAGCCCCCTGTGAGGAGCCCCAAAGCGCTTTACAATACCAACCATCCACCCATTCATTCACACATTCATACACCGGTAGTGGTAGCCTGCCTTGCAAGGCGCCATCCAGACCTACCGGGAGCAACTCGGGGTTAAGTGTCTTGCCCAGGGACACAACGACACATGGTGGGCGGGCGTGTGGGATTCGAACCTCCAACCTTCCGATTGGGGGTCGACTGCCATTACCACTGTGCCACGGCTGCCCCAGTCACCAACCTTTCACCAAATGTCTTGATGGGAGAGCCATTAGCTGCGGTTAGCAGCGGCCCGCAGCCTTCTGCTAACCTGTCGGAGCTGGTCGGGGGAACGAGGCTCTTCTGCGAACCAGAGTCCACCAGGAACCGCCTCCCCGACCTCGAGTCTTCAATGAAAAGCAGCCTTTCCTTGTCGCCAATGGCCGTGGCTGCTAGCGGGCATTGGCGTTGTCGTTTCCCTGCGGCTTGAAGCTGCACGGCGGGATGCACCGTCGTGCTTTGGCGCCAAAGCGCTGGTGGTAGAAACAAAGGGCGGCGGCTCCTTTACGCCCACGTAAAGCGATCCTTGCCACCACAGACGGCTCGTCCGGCTCTGAAGGCGTTGGCTGAAGCTCGGAATGTGCCGCCGGAGATCCAGGAACCGCCACCTGGACTACGAAGGTCCTCGTGGCCAAGATGATGCGGTCGGCTTCCTCCGCGAGCAAGCGGTAGACTTTCTGCTGCAGAAGCGGGGAGTTGGCCAGGATGGCGCGCATTGGGGCCGGGAGCTGGCGGAGGAAAAGGTGGATGAAGAGGAACCCACCGTCGTCTGATCCCAGCAGGGACAACATGCTCTCCATAAGCTCGAGAGGCGTGCCATCGCCCAAGCTGGAGAGGGAAAAAAGTTTCTCCGCGCGCTCTGCGTCTGAGAGTGAGTAGCGCCGCAGGAGGAGCTGCTTGAGAGCGGAGTACTTTCCGTGTGCAGGAGGGTCTCGGAGCAGGCTCATCGCCCGCCGGGTGGACAGCGGATCCAGCGAGGCGACCACATAGTGGTATTTTGTGTCGTCAGATGAAATCCCACGCAGAGCAAATTGTGCTTCAATGTGGACGAACCATGAAGGATGATCATGCAGCCAGAAGTCCGGGATTTTAACGGCCACCGAAAAGGCAAGCAGGGAGGCCGGTGGAGGTTCCACAGCAGCAGACCTCGGAGAAGAGCTAGCTCCATCTTCAGAACTCGACATGTTCGGTTTGCGGGGTCACCAGTGTGGTGGAGTGGAAAAGACAACACCGGATCTGTACGAAGGACTTCACTTTATTCAACTCCAACACCAACTAACTCGGTAAGCGCCAAAACCGCGCCTTACACATAAAACCTTTTCACAATAAGACTTCCTGTACTCGGTATACAACATCCTGTCCTCTGGGTGTGAATAACGTCCCCTAGTGGTCCGCCACACTATTTGGTTTTTCTATGTGTGTGAATGTTCCTGTAAAGGGCCCTGAGACAAGTTTATTGTGATTTGGGGTTATATAAATAAACTGAATTGAATTGAAAGGGCAGCACAGTGACGCAACTGGTAGAGCTGCTGCCTCTCAGCAAGCAGGTCCCTGGTTCAAATCTCGGTCTGGGGCCTTTCTAGGTGGAGTTTGCATGTTCTCTCCGTGCATGTGTGGGTTTTCTCTGGGTACTCTGGTTTCCTCCCACAGACCAAAAACATGCATGTTAGACTGATTGGTAACTCTAAATTGTCTCTAGGTGTGAGTGAGAGATTGAATGGTTGTTTGTCTCTATGTGACTCTGTGATGGACTTGCGACCTGTCCAGGGTGTACCCCGCCCCTGGCACAGTGATTGCTGGACATGGGCACCGGCGACCCCCGTGACCCAAAATGGAAGAAGCAGGTAAAGATAATGGATGGATGGATGGATGGATGAATTGAATTAAAAGTTGAATTAAAAATAACATTTTGGAAAGCATGAAGTGATCCAAACATTAAGTTACAAACCTGCATGCGGTGCTGTTTAATCTACAACAATGAGAGCTGTGCAATGAGTAATGTATTTTTCTTTCCCACGCTCTGGGTGTACAGTGGTATTCACTGAAATACAATGGCCAAGAAGAAGTTATTATTTCAAAGTGGAAGTGAATGCCTCAGAGACTGGGACAACAATGCATAGTTTAGATCAGCATATGAAACATGCAAACCACAACTAAATATTTTAGCCATGCAGTCAGTCTGTCAGCTGACTCTCTTCTGTTAAGTTCAGACCAAAAAAAAAAACTTCAAGAGCTGAATGAATTATTGTAGCATTGTCCTCTGTAAACCAGTAAAGCATAGACATGTTTGAAGATTATTGATACATAAGAAAAAAAATTAGAGCACAAACGTAGCCTGAGTAGATGATGGATTATTAACAAATGACAATACAAGACAACATGAATGATGCAGTATTTGGAAGCCTTTCACCAATCAAAACCTCTTTATTTTATCTGGGTCAGAGGTCACACGTTACACCTCCACCTGCTTTTCAACGCAAATAATATGCAAACCATCAGATCAGCTTTGAATTTGGAACTCTGACTGATTTTGTGAGGTTAGTAGGCAAAATGAAAATAATGTCTTCTTTTGTTAATTTTGTCTAATCTTTTAAAAAATTGTAGTTTTATTTTTCATTTACATGTAAAGTTCTGTTTAACTCCATGTTCCTCTGATTACACTTAGCCAACACACAAAAAACTGTGCAGTTACAATTGATAATAAAGATACATGATGCATAAGAAAATAAAAGTGTGTCTAGCAAAAAAGGTGAAGTCACATGACATTACAGGAAGTGTTGAGTAATATGTTTAACTATCTGTGTAAGTCAAATGTTTGAGGGATCGCAACTTGAAATTTTCTAAAAAATAAAAAAAAATAAGTTGACATTAGAAAATGCATTATGATGCATTTTACCCACAAAAAATGTTTACTATGTGTTCATATTAAACTTATAATCTCATAAAGTTAGGTTGAAGTGGAGCATTACTTTACCTTCTGACTCAGTGATTACAAGAACACTCTAGATCTCCTCGGGCTGTGACTGTTGGATATCTGTTCTTGTTGAAATTGTTATTTGTAACTTGACTTTGTTTGAATGTTTGCACTTGCAAAATAAAATGGGCAATAAAGTGTCTGAGGAAAATAAAAACTCCTGTTACTGCTGTAACGCAGTGCTTCCTTTCAGCTACATGTTTCCACCCTGAGCTCTTCTCATGACATCTGTGTTAATGCTTGGCAGTCTTACCCACTATGGTCAGACTCCCCTCCTGCTACTGTGCCACTGCGGGTCACACCTTTAGGGCTGAGCACTTGATGTACTGAAGCTCATCTCCATGCCTCACTGGTTAGGTGCAGACATAATGAGTATTGGCAATTTACTGTTGCCGACTGAGCAACAACAGTGCTGTGGTGCCCTTGATGTTTTGTCACTTGCATCACATTACATACATTTTATTTTATTTACATCTAAAAAGAATAACTTATATTTTATATTACATTTTTTTACTCAGACCAAAAAAAATCATGAACACAGCCCCTCAGTGCTCACTTCCTTTCATTGGCTTTCTATTCATTTTAGAATTGATTTTAAAGTCTTATTGTTGACCTATGAGGCCCTGAATGGAGAGGCTAGTATAGCTAGCTGTCTTTTCTCCTGCAGCCCTATGTGCCCTCCAGATCCCTTAGATCTGATGATCCTTTGGTTGTAACTGTGCCAAAGTACAGGTCAGTCCACATGTGGTGATCGGGCTTTTTCAGCTGTAGCTCCTAAACTGTGGAACCAGCTGCCTCTTCATATCAGACAGTGATGTTTTTTTAATCTCATCTTAAAACAAAGTTGGACTCTCTTGCTTTTTTTATCAAGATGGCACCGCTGTGTCTGGCGTGCCGTCCACCTCTGCTTTATTCGCTACTTGTGTTTCTGCTAGTTTTAACGTTTTTGCCTTCAGTATGGTCTCTGTCAAAGCTACGTGCATACGATCGCCTGGCACTTTTGAATATTCAAGACTTTATGCAGAACCTTCCAACCAACTTTAGCAAACATTCTCAGCTTCCGCCACCGCCACACCTTGCCTCGGTGCCTACCTGTTTATGGCGTTCTCTCGCCGCGCTGCCCTCCAGGAGCCGACGACGACGCGGAAGGAGAAGCGGACTTCACGTCAAACTCCGGATTCGGGACTCTAACTCCCACGGCATTTACAACCGGCTAACAAGGGATTGCTATCGTTGGCTCCTGCCGGTTGTCCCAGACCCGGACGCCAGCTGCACACGCCCACGCAGCCGGCTCGTTGGGACCCACATCCGGGGCTGCGTTCAGGGACACCTCCGTCCACTTCAGCATGGATGTCAGCAAACGGTCAGGAACTCCGTTCGTTTGGCACTGATTAACATCAGATCACTAACTAACAAAACATTTATCATGAATGACTTTTTCTCCTCACACACACTGGATTTTCTTCTGTTAACGGAGACGTGGATAAAACCGGATGAAAACAGTGCCTTCTCAGAGCTCCTCCCTCCCGGCTGTTCCTTCCTCAACTCCCCCCGTCTCACGGGTCGTGGTGGGGGCATTGCTTCAGTTTTTAGAGACAATTTCAAATGTAGACTTTTACCTGCCAAAACATATTCTTCTTTTGAGTTACAGCTGTTCGTGGCTGAGCTGACACAGCCTGTATTATTTGGAATTGTCTATCGTCCCCCTAAAAATAATAAGGATTTTATTCAACAATTTGCTGAATTTTTAGCTGACTCCATTCCCAAATTTGACAATTTACTTTTTTGTGGAGATTTTAATATTCATGTTTGTTGCCCATCCGATCAATTAACCTCTGATTTTATTAATCATTTAACATCTTTTAACTTAATACAGTCTGTGCGTGGGCCAACTCACCTTCTTAGACATACCTTGGACCTTATTATATCTCATGGGCTATCCATCTCACTCTGTGAAACATCTGAAACTGCCATCTCAGATCATTTCCCCATCATGTTAGAGTTTTCAGCCCCCCTACCTGTCAGTAGGCCTGCTGTTGCAGGTCATTGGCATCGTATTTTTACTCCTGAGACTGCTGGACTGTTTACCACTGCTTTTATGGACTTTTCAATTTCAAGTACAAATTAATTTTATCCAAAGGACTTCCTTCTCTCTTTCCAAACCACCGGCTCTGACATTTTAGACTCCATCGCTCCTCTTCGGTTTAAATCCACCAAACCAAGAGTTGAGCCGTGGTTAAATGATGCCTCGCGTACTCTCAAGAAAATATGTAGGAAAGCGGAACGACAATGGAAGAGAGACAAACTTCCTTCATCCTTAAAATTTTTGAGAGAATGCTTTAAAAATTACCAGAGATCTGTCAAAGAGGCGAAATGTCTATTTTTATCTGGTTTGATTTCAAATAATTGCCATTGTCCTAGAGTGTTATTTAACACTATTAATTCTGTTATAAATCCAGCTGTGCGTATTCTACCAGATGCCACAGCCACAAACTGTGAAAACTTTCTAAAAATGTTCCAGGATAAAGTGAACTCAGTCAGACAGGTCACTGGTCCTGTTGCCCCTGACTACTCTGTTGTCTCTGTAGCTCCGGTTGTGTTTGAACAGTTTCAACCAGTGTCTCTTGCCACTCTCACTGATGTTGTTCAACATTTAAAGATCACTAATTGCCCTCTGGACTTTCTTCCATCCAGGTTTTTAAAAGAGGTTTTTAATTCTGTGGGTTTTTGTGTTTTAACACTTTTAAACTCCTGCCTTCGTTTAGGGATTGTCCCTGCTGCATTTAAACATGCTGTAGTTAGGCCCCTTCTTAAAAAACCTCACCTGGACCCATCAATTTTATCTAATTTTAGACCTATTTCTCATCTGCCTTTTTTATCTAAAGTTTTAGAAAAAATTGTTTTTATGCAGTTACAACCTGTTTTAGAAAATCATGGTATTTTTGAAACATTTCAGTCTGGTTTTAGATCCCGTCATTCTACCGAATCAGCCTTGTTAAAAGTCCATAATGACATTTCCATGTCCATGGATGCCAAGTGTCCCGTTGCACTGGTGTTGCTGGACCTCACAGCTGCATTTGACACAGTAGACCACACTGTCCTTCTATCTCGCCTTCAACATTATGTTGGAATTTCTGGTACA
>JBBPBX010066914.1:0-10165 GCA_038048925.1 Garcialebias charrua
AATCTAAAATAACTACCTATCAGCCACTTACAAACCAGTTATGTGATCACAATCTGATAGGCCTACCTTTGTTGACATTGAAATGCTGTGAACATTCTTGCCTCTAGCCCGCGTTTGTGCTTGACAGATTTTTCATGCTGACGGACATCGTTCCTTCCCCCATGAGAGACACTAAAGTCGCAGTTACAAATCTTACAAAACGCGTAATTGTGCCCCACCCTACTCTTCTTTAAATTCGCTGTCCCATTTTTCAAGATATTTACACGAAGTCTTAACTTTTTTGGCAGGGACGACTTCTCTCGCGTTACATTCATCCATCTCTGGTGTGTTTTTCCGGGTTTGTTCCCGGCCGCTGCCAGCACTAACATCGCGAGAACTGCCACCGAGGCTACTGCAGGTGGCAGTTCTCGCGAGGCTAGTGACAGAGGCACTGGAATGTTTTTTTTTATTTTTTTATTTTTTTTATAATATTATAATACGGGAAATTTCCGGGAAAATAATAATTCGGGATGACGACGGGAAAGAGGGGTAAAATCCGGTAGTTTCCCAGCCAAAACGAGAGACTTGACAGATATGCAAGTGTCTCATTAAGAGGCAAAAGTGGCTATTAAAAAGACACTTTGCTTTCCATACCAAGCCACCTTCGTCTCGCTCCCTAACTCCTGGAGCAAACGTCAGCTGCATTTCACCACGCCGCCCAGGCGAAATGCAAAAGAGTTGACCATTAAAGTGCATTTATTAAACAACGCACTGTATTTATGATTTTTTTCCACTTTGTTAGACATTTTTGGACTGAATCAACGTTTAAGGTGGAACATACGGCATATGACTGAACCATAGCCATTTGTGTGGTATCAGTTGGCTGTAGCGGCCATCTTGAATTGCAATGAGATGTCCATTCAATGAGTGCCTTCGGCAAGTTTCATCAAAATGTGTCTAGAGGTTTACGAGATATGTTGCTAAGAAACATAAAAATTAAAACATCACCCGTCTTCTGGCAGCGAGCGATGAAAGACAAATGTCAAAGATCTCTAAAGGGAGATGCCTCTGAATGTTTCTTGCTCGTAGTTGCAGAAGCCTTCAACGTTTCCGTCCTTGCAGCTGTTCTGGGTTTACTTCCTCACGTTTTATTAACATAAATCTGACCCGCAGTTCAGTTAGTTTTAAAACCTGTAGGTGTTCCAGCTCGCCCGTGTTTACGACTAATAATCGCCCACTCATAGCGCAAAAT
This sequence comes from Garcialebias charrua, assembly GCA_038048925.1. Taxonomy (NCBI): domain Eukaryota; kingdom Metazoa; phylum Chordata; class Actinopteri; order Cyprinodontiformes; family Rivulidae; genus Garcialebias; species Garcialebias charrua. Next base: position 1,232 of record JBBPBX010066914.1, read on the forward strand.
ATTACTGGACCGTTCTGGAAAAGCTCATTTCCCTCAATGGTTTCCACTCCTATTTCTGCTTTTCTCAAAAATAATGTCCCTGTTCCAATCTGTTCACATCTGGCCTTGTTAAATATTTCAAAGTAGCTAAAGCAGCTGGGAAACGGGCAGAATTCACATTCACTTGTATGAAAACGTGCACGTTTTGTGCATGCATTCTTCCACTCTTAAAATTAATTTTCAGTCGGTCTAATTTTGCTTATGAGCCACTCCCTGTCTCACTCTCCATTACCCGTCTCCCTCTCTCTCAAAGAAGCAGAGAATTAATGAGCTGCTTTTTATCAGTGAAACTAATGAATTAGCCTGTGATGGATAATGGGAAACTGGATATGGGTAATGTGGTGCACAAGTGTGTGTGTGTGTGGGGGGGGGGGGGACACTTTGCATCAGTGTGAGAACATGTCTATGTGTGTGCATGTCTATTAATAGGGACAACATACCTTTGATCAGCAGAGGCTTCGTCAACGACTGCAGCATAATTAAACTTCACACATCCTCCTCGTGTTTGCATTCATTTTTTTTCTAAAATGTCATTTCTTTAATCAAAATTGCAACAGTTTTCAATGAAGAGTGAACCTGAACACATCTTTCATTACATGTGTGTTATGCTTTAATTTATTATGACTTGAGCTAGGAAGGCTGGCATTTTGAAAACTGAATGAATAAAATATATATGTATATTTTTTAAGAAATTCTCCTTCACTGCTTTTACAAAACTTTTGAAACATCTTCACGTGATCGGTTAGCACTCGCAATGTGTGAGAGATGAATCTCAGCTACAAACACACCAAATTTCAGCTTTATATTTGTAAAACAACCCAAGTTGGGACTAATTTTCTGTTTGTTCAGGTCAGTTAGCTGTGGCAGCCATCTTGAATCAGGTTGACTCTAAAGGTTAATCAAATGTAGATGACAAACGATTACTATGAGCTTCAAAACAATCCGTCCAGTGGTTTATTATATTTGGCTAACAGACAATTGAACAAATGCATACGTCGTTACATGATCGCCCACCTTCCATGGCTGGGAGCAAAAAATATAAAAAGTTGACTTATCAACCAGCAATTAGTAATATTTAATATATTTATTAGGTTAGGTTTATTTCTCATATGCAAAATCAACACAAAATCAACAATGTAATGAAATGCTTAGGATGAGAAGACTCGTCTTTATGAGCCAAAAATAAATAAATACATAAAAACAACAACAATATTAAAGCATGCAGCACAAATACTAAAAACATACAAAAAAATACTACTAACATACTAAAACAAGGCTAACACTTTGTCAACAATTTGTGTATTAATCTACTTTTTAGATAGTGTTTCCTCTACCATTTTACAAAAGGGGTGCCCCACCCTCCAACAGAAACGAGCCCCTCACCTACCGAACCAAACTGCGCACACCACCCCCACCCGTTTCCACTGACCACTTACGTAATGCTAAGCTAGCGGCGCGCTAGCTAAAGGCAGCACTCACGGTCGTAGGGGCGTGCATGGGAGGACTTTAACAAGAATTTAACAATATTACCGCTTAAAAACAATTATTCGTTTGCTCGAAATTATAGCAAAGGTGCGTCTCAGTTAAACTTATACTTAATAAATGCACTTCAAAGGTGAAATTAGCTGCATTTCTGCGGGGCGGTGCAGCGAAATGAAGCCGATTTGATGTTGCTCCAGGCATGATCCCGGAGCAGGACGAAGGTGGCAGGCTATGGCAAGCCGATTGTGTCATTAACAGCCAATTTTACTTATTACAAGACAACAGCATGCCATACTACTCAAGTGCCATCTAGCAGCTGACAATGGTAGTGTTTAATACTTTCAATGTCAGAATGAATGAAAATGGCCATATATCGGCCAAAAATCAGTTTATAAATATGGGAGGAAAACTAATAAGTTGCTTCGGTGTATAAGTCGCAGGGTACGCAAACTGTGCAAAAAACTGCGACTTATAGGCCGGCAAATGTGGTATCTTTCAAATTTCCTGAATTAGTCATGAATAAGGTCAATTTGATGTGGCAACCACTTTGAATTAAAGTGATTCCAGAAGAATATCAGTTGCAGAAAAATGGATATTACTGAGTTTTCAAAAATGTCCAATAGTTCACAAGATATTTTGCTAACAAATAAACGGCACACACAAAAATAAATGGCACACACAAAAACACAATGTCCTTTCACCTTTGGTGATAAGCAATGATTTGGGGCAGCTGTGGATGAGTGGTTAGAGGAGTCGCCCTCCAATGGGAGAGTTGGGTGTTTGAATCCACCAGCATTCACATGTTGAAGTGTTCCTGAGCAAGACACTGAACCCATTGCTTGCGATGTCTGTCCCATCGGTGTATAAATGTAATAAAGCACTGATTATTCTTTGTATGGATCTAGTAGAGTGCTGTATGAATGGGTAAATGAGGCACAGATTGTAAAGAGCTTTGAGTATCTTGATTAGATAGAAATGTGCTATACAAGTACAGTCCATTTACCATTTAATAGGAAATAAGTTGAAACTTCTAAAAAGAAAGTTCCAGATTGAGGAGAAAAGTGTGCAGGTTATACATATGGGTCGAGGTAATCTGCAGCAAAAAGAAGTAAATAAGTGAAACTGTAATTCACAGCCGTGGGGTGAACACCGAGAGGCACGGGTGTTTCTACTAAATGCCTCGAAGAGCAGCAGCTCTCAGCAGTAAATGGAACAATCTGCTTCAATTTGGAAAGATTTTTGACCAAACATTTGTCCCAACTTCTCAACAACAAGGCTTTTAAAACTACAGTATAGAAGTTTGGGTTCAGCTAGTGTTGTAGTACTCGAGACCGGTCTTGGTCTTGAGACCAGTCTCAAGACCACTTGTTGATGGTCTTGGTCTTGTCTCGGACATTGAGGACTCAGGATTTTATTTCAAGACCAGTCAAGACCACAACTTTGGAAATATCACTCAATTGCCGGAATATTGTCCAGCTTTTGTTAACATCTTTGTTTTTACTGGATGCAAAACATACTGATTCAAATCCAAGCGATAACGTGACTCATTGCTAATTACATTTTTGTTACTGCTGTCATGCCCACCCCGTTTCATTCACATGTGGTCCTGTACAAACAGGACAATACAACAGAATGTAACGTTGCAACTGGGGTGAAAGTAAGTGGGTACAGTACGGTACTGTGTACCACTAAAGATTCTGCACCAGTACTGGAAGAGAGGGGAGAGGCTGTCTGCTGTAAAGACTCATTGAGAACCAGTTACGGCTGCACTTTGGATCAGAATAGATTTGTTAGCAATAAGCAGTCTCAAACACAACTTAATCAGTTAATACATAGCTTTTATTTCTCATTTCAAATTGTTTCTGAATTGTTCATGCTATTCTCTACCAACGTTGGACATTCAAGCTCAGTAGATTCAACGGTGTGTTCCTCTCGTTCAATCTCAAGCAGGTAGTCTGATTTCAGTCAGCTACGCTCAGTCTGCCCCTCCTACGAGACGTAATGGTTCACTTAGGGGCTGACAACAAATTATTAAACCAAACACTCTTCTAAAACAAACAAAATATTTTACATCATGTGACCCACTGACACAAAATTAATGTTAAACTACTCTAACAGACCTGACACACAAGACACGTCATTTATTTCTCATTTTACAGCATTTCCAATTACATAGTCCTCGACTTACGACGGTCTCGAGTTACGACATTTTGCGGTTACGACGCATCTACCATTAAAAAATTAAATAAAAAATTAATAAATTATTTTGAAATATTATTTTGAAAAGCCGAGTTACGCAGTTTCTGGTTTTACGGCGGTTTTACGTCGTAAACGCAATAGAGAATACGGAGGTGGGACGGACGGCTTCACCACAGCATCCCAGTAGGAAATCAACTTTTTTCCCTTCATTATGGCTCCAAATGTATGTGTTTTTTGATAATTATGTAGGGTACTGTGTTAGGATAGGCTAAGTGCTTGTTATAATACAGTACAGTACTGTACGTATAAGGTGAAGTATTTACGTATGTTCCGACTTACGTCGAAATTCGGGTTACGACGCAGTGTAGGAACGGATCTCCGTCGTAAGTTGAGGACTACCTGTAGTTACTGAGCAAAAAACATGATTTTTGAAAAAATAAAGTGTAAAAATTGAAAATGCTTTAAAATTACAAATGCAGGTGCCTCGTCTGTCAGGTCTAGTAGAGTAGTTTAACGTGAGTTTGGTGTCAGTGGGTCACATGACATGAAAATTATTGTGCAAAAACCACTGAATGTCTGATTTCTTTATTATGTAGCTTTGAAAATTGATACAAGCCGATACATTCATTCAAAAGCAAACTTAAAGTTGATGTATGTAACCTATATAAAAATTATTTATAAAAGTTACTTTTTTATTTTACATATTTGTTAAAACTGTCACTATGTCGTGACAATATGGTATTAATTAGACAGATAATCTGTGAAAAGATTGAGCTCCAAGACTTGAGGTATTGGTCTTGTCTCGGTACACTCTGGTCTTGGTCTCGACTTGGTCTTGGACCCCAAAAGTCTTAGTCTTGTCTCGGTCTCGGTACACTCTGGTCTTGACTTGGTCTCGGGTTTGGTGGTCTTGACTTCAACATTAGGTTTAGTTTTACTTATTTTTCTTCCAATTAATTCCTGATTCAAAATCAATAAAGTTGAGTCTTTAATTCAACATTTTCCTTCCTTTATCTGCAACTTTTTTCTTTTTTCTTTAAAAAAAAAAAAAAATCTTCTGCCATTTATTCCTCAGTCTTTCTACGTCCTGTTGGCAAAGATAATATCTAAAGTTTTGCACAAGTTGTCCTCATTACCTCCATCTTCCTGGATTATGTTCAATTATTTATTTCACTCTATCCCTCTCCATCTCCTGAAATGACATTAGTAGCAGTCGTTGCCGTGGGTATTGCTTTGAAATTCTCAACTTTGTTTTTAGATAAAACTTTCAATTTAAAAGCATGTTTTATATCAACTGACTGGCCAAACTGAATTTAAAAAAAGTCGCTCTCTTGCACCCCAGAGCCCTGACTCATTAAACCATAAAACTTGTGTTGTGCAGGGACCAAACTAAACAGAAAACCTCATCCAGCCTGGGAACCTTTAAAACATGCAGCAGCTTTTAGTCGGGGCCCCCAGTCGGTCTGAACGTTCACTCGCACCAAAGGCCGACAGCTCTCGCATTAGGCTCATTCACAAGGCGCTTCAGTTCTGGACTGACATGTCCTGTCCCCACCTCGGTCCATCCAGAAGACGCACAGAAGCGGAGAGGGGGGATTGAAACACCCCACCTCTGTAGCGCCTCTTTACCTCTGAGCGAGGAAGCAGCAGGATAATGCCTCCTACCCACCGCCCCCGGCGTCGGGCGGCCGAAGCGGCCGGATAACACCGGTTTACATTCAAAGTCTATGGAGGAGACGCGTGGAGTCACGGGGAACAAGGAAGCGGCGAGATTCAACTGATCGAAGCGGCGCGGTGGCAGCCTGCACACGCACGCGCGCGTCGCCGTCGAGCCGCAGACGTCCCAAATGTTGATCTCTGGCGGCTCGACGCATCCGGCAAACAGTCGGGAGAGCCTCGCTATCTGATTACACAACCACAACGGGACTTTTTTCGGACTTTTTAAACTCACCGGATCCAGCCTCCAGGAATTGGAACCAAACTCCGGTAAGAAACGTGGCATTTTTACAGTTGCTGCTGACAGGCTGCTGTACTCTCCAGTGTAGATCACCCCAAACATAAAAAAAAGTTTTAATCTCATCGAAGACCGTCGGAGGTGCAGTTAAAACAACAACTGAACCCGGAAAACAAGCCAGAGACCCCTCCCTCTGCTACCCCCTAGTGTACGTCATCAGACGGTGTTCAGTGGCCAGTGGGACTGTGACCAGCGGCAAAAAGGGGACGGCAGGCGCGTTTGCAGTTGTGCGGTGGGTAAGAGGCATAAGAATAGTTTGACAAAGTACTGACGTGCGCTTCTGGCGACCACTGAGCTGCGGGATGTAAGTCAAAATGCCATACCTGGACTCCTTTCATATTTGAACTTAGTGTTGTTTTTTTCTTAAAGAAGCATTTGTTTGTAACCCTGGCATTCAACGATGGAAAACTGGGGTGATTCAGAGACCCACAAGCTCCTTGCTCTTTGTATAATATGTCTGCAAACTTGTTGCTTTTTTGGCAAAACTAGCTGATTTCAAACAAAATATGCCATGATCCTCTTGATTTCAAGCGTTTTGACAAGTAGTGTGGTAGAAGGCATAATGTCCAATTGATTGGTCTTTAAGAAACAACAAGGTTTCTGTCTACAGTAGAACATCTTGGGTGGAGCGCGAGTCATTTGGCCAATCACAATCAAGATAGATGACGGCAAAATCTTTCCCATGGATGAAGGGAACCGTTTGGTTTATGTTTTAACTACAGTAGTCACTTTTAATGTTGGCCACCGTTAGTTTTGAGAAATTGTATTTTCCAGCCTATAATATGCCCTGGAGTATAAGTCGCATCAGTCCAAAAAAGTTTAATAAAGTGGGAAAATCCATAAATATGTTGCTTCACCGTAAAAATTGCATCTATTATGCATCACCGCTGATGTGGCGGTTTTGTTACGCGTCACAGCTGACAACCCGGAAATGTAGGCCGGTGTTGAGCCAAAATTCAATTGGTTGACAAATAGCAGCCTTGGGAGCATGCACGGGAGGACTTTAGCAAGAATTTAACTAGAGTTTGCTCGAAATTATAGTAACTTCAGTGGTCAAATTAGCTTCATTTCACCAGGGTGGCACAGTGAAATTAAAGCTAATTTGATGGTTGCAAGCTCGACGGGGGTGGCAGGATACCGCAAGCCAGTTGTGTCATTAATAGCTACTTTTACCCTTTACACGACACAACGGCATGCCATACTACTTGAGTGCCATCTAGTGGCTGAAAATGGTAGTGTTCAATATTTTTAATGTAAGAATTAATGAAAATTGTCACATCTCAGCCAAAAATTGGTTTATAAATATGGGGGGGTGGGGAATCAACAAATAAGTCGCTTGGGTGTATAAGTCACAGGGCAAGAAAATTAGGCAAAAAAGTTGTGACTTATAGGCCGAAAAATACGGTAAGTCTCGTTATTTGCCAATGGTATAATAAGCTATGAAAGTTAATCTTGATGTGGCAAAAAATGAAAGTAAACCCTAATTTAGCAATGTATGGGTGTCATAATCCGTTCCTTTATCCAGCATAATGTTATCTGTATATCTGTTATCTGTATCTGAGTTTGCAGGTATAGTGCAGAGGACAAAATGCCACAACTTTGAACTTACAGAAATGTCTTGCACGACATAAGGATAATCGCTACATCACGTTAGTTTGCCAGGTTTTCGGAAATGTTAAGATGTCTGTCCTACATATGGAGCAACACGTCAGAATAGCATCTCCTTGCTTTAGTTCAACCATGTGGCAAGCTTGTGGAACCACACCCAAAGAGACTTGCTGCTATATTTGCTGCAATAAGTGACTCTACAAAGCATCGACTTGGGTGGGGTGAAAAAATATCAGTTTTAAATTCTAGGTTTTAATAAAACGGACAAAGCAGCTGTGGGGTGGTTGTGAATTTATTGCAGTTTCTTGTATTGCATTTCTCATAATAGTCCCAAATTAACATGACATTTATTTTATGTCATATTGCCAAGTCTGATTGAACTGATGATAACAGAGCATGGCCCTTTGTTCAGTTCGAAAATATTTAAGCATGAAGTACCAGATGTTGCAGGTCTGATCAAGTTAACTACACCAAAAATGTTTCAATTGATTAACGATCTTCAATTAATAAACCATAATTGTCTGGTGTCCCTTGGAACGTGGGGTTATTAAGCTGAAACTTAAACTGAGGCAATCCAGTTTCAATATCCAGAGGCCCGTGATTGTTACAATATTAGCATTTCTCTTAACACTGGGACCTAAAATAAGTAAATGTATTCGAACGCCTCAGGACTCCGACTGATTAAAACGTTAGTACTAATATTTGGGCCACCTGCATAAATAGGCTCTAGATCCTCATTAAATGTCTACCAACTGTTTTCCCTCTTCTTTTCCTTAGCCAAACCTGCATTTCTCTATGAAGACTAGAGGGGGAGAAAATACATGTTGACATATGCGTTACCCTAAGATTATGACAAACATTCCTCTCGGCTCTCAGTTCCTCCGAAAAGATCTAAATCCTCCTTATTACCATGTTATCCCCATCCTTTTTGTGTCTCTGCTGTTGGCAGGTCATATCACTGTACATTAACGTGATTGTTTTGACATCGTTAGCACTCATCTCTACAAACAGAACCATTTTCCTTCACTCAGTCATTTTCTTTTTACCCCAAACATCTACATAAGCTCCCAACACTCTACTCTGCTTGTTTAGAAGGGGGGGAAAAAAGGTATTTCTTATGTATTGGTTGTCGTCTAAACTGTCAAGATTTCTTGTATTGGCTATAATCGTAGACAAAGCCACTCATCAGCCCTCTCAAAGCTGGGAGCAAGCACTGCAGTTGAGCCAAAAGGTGCCAATTTATGTCCCAAATCTCAGGCCACTTCCATGTCCAAGTAATGGTTCTATGTCGCCATCATCCTCGACAATAAACACTCAGCTGTCCTCATCTTTTGCTTTTCCCCACTCACTACGGACACCTTCCGCTCCATCTTCTCAACAGTCTTCAGCCACTTTCTTTTCCCTCTTCCATTTGATATCCCAGACCACCACCACGACACTACAAGAAACTGAGGTGATGGAAGCAGGTCTGCTCGTTAATGCCATTTTTCCTCCCCTTTCTGCTAATACTTTAGTATATTTTTGTTGCTGCAGAACATTTTACTAACCCTTTGAGTTTGCTCTTTGTTGCAGCATTTGTTCTTGTTCCTTTG
>JBBPBX010066915.1:0-19548 GCA_038048925.1 Garcialebias charrua
CCGCAGGGTGTCTGGACTCTCCCTTAGAGATAGGGTGAGAAGCTCAGTCATCCGGGAGGGACTCGGAGTAGAGCCGCTGCTTCTCCACATCGAGAGGAGCCAGTTGAGGTGGCTCGGGCATCTGGTTAGGATGCCTCCTGGACGCCTCCCTGGTGAGGTGTTCCGGGCATGTCCCACCGGGAGGAGACCCAGAGGAAGACCCAGGACACGCTGGAGGGACTATGTTTCTCGGCTGGCCAGGGAACGCCTTGGGATTCCCCCAGAGGAGCTGCTCCAAGTGGCTGGGGAGAGGGAAGACTGGGCCTCCCTACTTAGGCTGCTACCCCCGCGACCCGACCCCGGATAAGAGGAAGAAAATGGATGGATGGATGGATGGATTATATAAAAACAACTATTAAACTTTGGTTTTTGTTTCTGCCTACCGTAATATCTGGTGGAAATACATTTCATAAACAATATTAGACATACAACCTTACCATCTACATTTTAAAATTGTGTAATAATATTATGATCACAGTTATATTAGTTGCAGTGCAAACCATAAAATAATCTTGACATAAATACAGTTTCCCCTTACTTACCTTGTTTCCAAAACCTGAATGGGAGTCTCCCCAAATTCACTTCTGAGACCTTCCCCAAAGTCATCATCTCTGCATAAAAACATATAATGTAGTTCAAACAATAATCAGATATTCTTTTCAACACATTTATCACACAATGACAAATTTATCTAACATATCAAAGCATGTAGGATGATTTAAAAAATAGCATCAAACAGCCATCTTCCATCCTGTTCTGCTGCTAGAAGTAAAATTTGAACTTTTTATGCTCTCCTTTCATCCTGCTTCACTGCAGGCTCATGTCCGCAGCAAACTCGTCCACCCCACCGCAAGTTTTACAGATTTGATTCCAAAATTTAATAATTTTTGAGGCCCTTTATACAGGTAAACGTCCAAAGAGGTTGAGATGTATGCATCAACAACATATATTGTGTAGTACAACTAACAGACTTTTAGATTATGAACACCAAATGATCTGCAGACAATATGCTAATTGCTAGTTGTTGAGATCATGCCTCTCTTACACAGACAGCGCAGTTACAGTACTTTCAACATATCTGCATGCTGATCCACAATACAATAAGTTAGGATAACTAAATGTACGTATCAAAACAATACTGAGGTTGAATGAGTTAGCTGCTGCCATTAGCATCACGTCAGCTGTAGGCCGGAAAACGGTTTTAGCCTGTTGTAGATAATATCATGGCATTTGCGCTATCACATGATTCAAGCAAAGACACTTACTTTTCAAGCAGGGAAGTTGCTAACTCTGCATCGCTTGGCAATCCTTTGAGCACTCGAAGCTCTCGCCACCTCCGCCATCTTGAAACAGCTACTGTTTGAGACGGGAGCGTGCCCACTGCCCGGCTGCTGCGCGCAGCCGCTGGGAGAGGCGGGGGGAGGGCGGGGGAAGCTCGTTCATGAAAATAACTCTGTTTTTATTGGCTGGTCAAAAACGGCCCGCTCTGGTTTTTATAAATGCTATTTTAACCACCGGGAGACGCCAGAGGAATATAGTATTTCTCAAAGATTACCTGTTTAACATCACTCTGACAAAAAATAGTGACTGAGAGAAGAAATATGTTTATAAAAAAAGCTACATACCCTACACACCATCTGTGATGTCACACTGGGCAGAGCTCTGGGCTTGTCACAGTGCGCAGGTATGAGCAGCTCGACATGAAGGAAGTCTGATACAGAATCAGACCTAAATTAGATCCTGTTGTTTCTTGTTCCATCACCCAAACTATTTTCTGCTTCCCAAAATGAAGACAAATAGCTCAAATCTTCACATAGATTGCTAAATTCGTCCAGTTTTAAATTGTCCGCTATTAAAGACACCACAGCCCTCTGCCCAGTGTGACATCACATATGGTGCGTTCGAGTGTAATCGGATTTCCCATGATTAAACACGGCTTGAAGTTCAAAATCACTTTTAAAGCAAAATTAAAGTGATTTATCATTTTGTTTGCAAAAACAAACATATTTAAATGATAAAATATATATATTTTGAGCAATTTTATGAATAGTAAAAAAATCATGTCACAATCCCTTTAAGAGTGTCTTCATTGGGTTTATCTCACACAATGTTAAAAAGGGCAGTCACAGATTGTGATTGAACACAAGTGCTCTTTGAAGCTGGATCGGAAAAGTATCGGCAGGTTTGATCCGATACCCGATACTAAATAATGCTGGTATTGGATACCGATACCGATACTGGATCAGATCGGCCCCATCCCTACTTTAAACAGCATTTTAAAAAGGCTGTTCGAACCAGACAAACTAAACGTTTCCAGTATGACCATTAGCACCTGTGCTGTTGCCCAGGATACTCCTGATGCCCAGCACCTGGGCAGCGAGGATGCCAATAGTGATGAAGAGCTGTGGTACGATGCCAATGGCTCCCCTCAGGTTTTTGGGAGAGAGCTCACCCAGGTACATCGGCACTACGTTGGACGAGAGACCTGCAGAAAAAGAAGCAGGGATGAACTCCACCATCTTCAGTCATCATGCCTGATCCAAAACAAACATTTAGATTCTAAAATGAATGTGTCCAACCTGCACATATGCCCACAATGAACCTGGCTACAATGATGATCTCATAGGACTCAGAAATCTCACTGACGCCCATCATTACAGCAGGGACGATGGAGAAGATGTTGTTAAAGAGGAGGGTGCCCTTCCTATTGAAACAGATGCAATAGTTAAAGGACTAAAGGTCTAGCATTCATTTCAGTTTTAAACTAAGATCCTCCCATAGGAGAAATGACAGGTCTAACTATTCTGGTCAAACCTTGAAACGTTGGTTACGTATTGTAACCCTATGAGTGTAAGAGTAGCCCTTTAAGCTACGCTTCCCCAAAAAAATTTCAGTGTTGGCACGAAGCGCAGGGATAAAACCCAATAGGCATGGCTTAAAGGGCGGAGCTTACACGAATATAGAACAAACATCATGCCCACACTCACAACACTGCAACGTTACTCATGATGTGTTTGGGGTGTGTGTTGTGACTGACTCTCAGCTACTACCACATCAGATTTCAGCTCAGTGTCTGGGAAACTGACTGGGTCATCTATTTCTGCGTTTACAAAAGTTGCATCGTTGGGACAGCCACATCCAGTCAATGATTTATTTTTTAATAAAATGTGTCCGGAGGAGCAAAACGTACAACAAATGATCAACTGGTGGATCACTTAGAGTTTGTTAGAGGGACTCTTCTCTGGCCAGTTTGGATCATGGCATGATAAAACTAACATATTATGGTTTTTACCATTTGTTGACAATTGTACTATTTAAGATAAAAACGGTCATATTCGTGCAAAGAAGGAAAAATATACAGTTTATAACAATTTTCGTTAAAATTAACACACTGGAATATGTGAGTCTTTTTAAGTGTGGAAAAATAATCCCATTTGAAGCAGTACAGAGTAAAGTTAAAGTTAAAATACCAGTTTGTTGGATATGCAATTGTGACTTGTTGAATTTTTAAATTAAAGCAAACACTTTAATATCCTTTGACTCTTATCAGGCTTTTCCTGAATTACTATCAAATTGATTTACCATACTGTATTTATTTTTGAGTAATTTGTCTTCCACGTATTTCAAAAACGTGAAAAAAAAAATAATAATAGACAGGAAAACTTTCTGTTGTTTGTATAAAAACCCATGAAATTCAGTTTCATGTTAGTTTTAAGTAAAGCTTTAAAGAGCCGCTGCAGAAGAACCAAAGAGCTGCATGAGGCCTCAGAACCACAGGTTGCAGACCATTTTCTTAATTTATACTTCATGAAGGATTTTCCTAACACACACACACACACACAGCGAGTTTTACCTCCCCAGCTTGTTAACCAGAGGAGCCACCATCAGAGAACCAAAGAAGCCTCCGAGAGGGTACATGGACACAGACAGAGACCACAACAAAGTCAGAAGGTTCTCCTCCATCGGTTCATCGTAACGGTCCACGTAGGTGTTGTTATAAAACTGCTGCATGAACTGAAGGCAACAAGACACTAATGGGAGAGGCATGCCAAGAAAACAAACCAGAATAGATAATGGTTGTGTAGAAATCTGCTCACTGGTGCTGGAGAGTTGACCACAGCCACATTGTATCCATACTGGAAAGATGAGCCGAATGCGGATATGAGAGTAGCCAGAGCCAGAACTGCAGTTAATCTCTACGGAGACACCAGCGAACTATATTAAACCTCATTTACCAACAAACTATCACAATGGCAGGTGGCTGGACGGTCCGGTAAACTTATTTCAGTAACAAACACAAAAGGAGTCATCTTTTAGGCCTTCTGTGAAGCAGGTGGTGTGCAGAGGCAGCCTCCTGGAGAGCTCGCTGGAGTCTTGAAGCTCTCTTTAGGCTCGAAGCGCTTTAGATCAGTGGCTGCTTGAGAAACTGAAGGCCCAGAGGGCTCCAAGAGGAACTGGAGCTGCATGATGAGGTGGCAGGAGCTGCAGCTAATGACTGGGGAAGCTTGTGGGTGCAGCAAACTCAGAGGGCTCGAAGAGCTGAGGCTTGGAGAAGTTGTGAAGTGCTGGAGGAGCGGAGCTGCTTGGCCACAAAATCTTGGCTCCTCTTGGTGGATGGAGGTTTAATAATCAGATCTCCTTTCCTCCTCATCCACCATCAGAGGCGAGGGAAGTAGCTCTGGACTGCAGTGACAAGGCTGGCAGGGGTTCCTACCTGAAAACTGCTGCACTGTGGCAGGTGGCTTCATCTCTGGAGGTCCAGAGGCTGGGAGCGAGAGTTCTGTCTGAAAATGATTCAGTGCCATCACCAGGGCCCTCCCCCTCTGACAGTTCTGTCGCCGGCGTCTCCGTGACCTTGTGTTGTTCCGATCCGGAGGTTCAGTTGGTGTCGCAGCCATTAACTCAAGGAACTCTGGTTCTGTAACCAGTCCTGGAGATTCAGAGGCTGTCTCGGTGAACGTGGCCTGCTCGGGGGATGTGTTTAACTCAGAGTGACCGTTGAGTTCATGCTGGCTCTGGGACTTGATGCACTAGAGAAGATAGGTCTGCTCCAAGGCATGCTCCTCTTCACTTTCTCTAGCAGACCCCCCATTGAATCAGCTAGCCAGTGATGGTGGGCATACTTCTCCAGGAGCTCAGAAGCCCGTATCGAGACCACAAATCAAATTAGGGGGGAGCACCAGGTTGATGTATCTCTTCACCACAATGTGAAGCTTTAAAACCTCTTCCTCGGACCAATCTGCGAGGCAGCCTGCTGGGTCCTGTTAAGTTTTAAAAACTCTCACGGTCTCATGTGGATGGAGCTGCAAACTGAGCCAATTCAAATTCAGTTCAATTCAGAAATACTTTATTAATCCCAAAGGGAAATTAAATGTTGTAACTCATCCTGGTTCCATTAAAGAGTTGTTCTAGATGCTGAGTGATGTCTGTGGGCAGGAAGGATCTCTTGTAGTGGTCTGTCTTACAGCAGATCTGATGGTGGCAGATAATGATCCGTCTTCTTGGACCTGGCAGTTTCTTAGTCTTCTTGACTGGGCAGAGCTCCTCCCAGCAGCGCGTTGAGCTCCTCGTCATTGCGGACATCCAGCTGCAGGTGCCGGGGACGATTCTGGTCTTCTTGTTGTCACGGGCCGCGCTAACGGTTCAACATCTGGACTCCTTTGAGTCGAGGAGTTTAAAAGGTAAACTTACTTTAATAACAGACGCAAAACAATGACATGGCAGCAAACTTACAGGTCTCAGAAGGGAAACCACAACAGAAGGAATGAGATTGTAACAGATGACCAACAATGCAGAATTAGTGAATGGCAACACAGAGACTGAATAAATACAGCAGGGGTAAATGGAAAGTGGAGGCACCTGGGAGGTAGACTGAGGGTGAAGGAGAAAAGGCACATGCAACTAAACAGGAATTACTACAGAAAATACACAAGAACCCCCCAAACAGCTTACAATACTGAAACACAGAGATCCAAACAGAGAGGAAAGAAGGNTGCTGAGTGATGTCTGTGGGCAGGAAGGATCTCTTGTAGTGGTCTGTCTTACAGCAGATCTGATGGTGGCAGATAATGATCCGTCTTCTTGGACCTGGCAGTTTCTTAGTCTTCTTGACTGGGCAGAGCTCCTCCCAGCAGCGCGTTGAGCTCCTCGTCATTGCGGACATCCAGCTGCAGGTGCCGGGGACGATTCTGGTCTTCTTGTTGTCACGGGCCGCGCTAACGGTTCAACATCTGGACTCCTTTGAGTCGAGGAGTTTAAAAGGTAAACTTACTTTAATAACAGATGCAAAACAATGACATGGCAGCAGCCAGCAAACTTACAGATCTCAGAAGGAAAACACAACAGAAGGAATGAGATTGTAGCCGATGACCAACAATGCAGAATTAGTGAATGGCAACACAGAGACTGAATAAATACAGCAGGGGTAAATGGAAAGTGGAGGCACCTGGGAGGTAGACTGAGGGTGAAGGAGAAAAGGCACATGCAACTAAACAGGAATTACTACAGAAAATACACAAGAACCCCCCAAACAGCTTACAATAAAGAACTGAAACACAGATACAGAGAGGAAAGAAGGAGGTGTTGTTTGTTGTTGTTTGGGAGGTGTTGTTTGTCAATTTACATACAGTTTTGTGTCTTCTAACAGAGACCTCAAGGGAACCTCCTACTGTTAAGGTGTGATCTTTCAATTTACATGTATGTGTTACAAACCCCCCTTTGTTAAGCTGGGATGTGTCGTTTTGTCAATTTAAATAGAATGGGCATGTTAGTTAATTTGTGGTGTTATTTCAGTTTCCAATTTCATATGTTGGTGCGTGACTTGTAAGCCTGTATAAAACTTCTCGTTCTCACAGCTTCCATTCAGAATTGAAAAAGACTTCGGACAGAAGTCGAAACGTTTTCTGCAACAAATAAAGTCCAGTTGATCCTGTATTGAACGCCTTTTTTGAGAGAGGAAAGAACTGAACTGAGGTCTCATAAGAACAATCATGTCAACACAAGAATACAAAGAAGAAACATGGTCTCAAATACAAATAACCAAGATAAATATCCTGCAAGATGAAGATCATGATGTGATGGATCAAATAAGCACAACCTGATATTTAACTCACCCCTGTCCTCTCCACAGCCTTCCCCCATTCCCCCCTGTCCTCCATGGCGGTGCATGGACTTGTCTCAATCTGCAGTCATAACTGTTGTGTTGTTACTGCACCGCTGGACCCATGCCCTTTGTACACGAGATCAGAGAGCACGGCGGCAGTTTACGGGATTATTACTGTAACGCAGCTGATTGTGCTCTCAGGTGGAGGAAGTTTGACTTTTTGTGTGTAATAAACACAAGATGCATTTATTGTGGCTCTTAACTGCTTATTGATAGCACACCTCAAAGCCAGTACAAAGATAAAACTTTTATTGGCACATACACATAGAGCCGCAGGGTAGTGTTTTTACTACATTACAAAGTAGAAGACGAGCATTCCTTGAAGGAGTTATCATCTGCTGTCTCTCATCTTTGAGTTTTAGGTTTAGATCATCTCATGTTGAGAAATTATGTTAAGATGTAGCCGTTCTGGTCCAAACCATGAAAACAGCATTGTGCACAATCTTTTGTTGACATCATGGTATGTGTTGAGGAAGTCTCTCACAACAACAAACCACATCTGATCTTACATCTGTTTTTTTTTTGTTTTTTTAACAGACTGCCTTGTGGCAATTTTTGTGCTGTTTTTTTAATTTTTTTATTCAACCTTTATACAGGTTAGTTTCAATGAACCACGAGAGACCTGTTGTAAACAAAGAACACAGATGAGGTACAGACAACAATAGACAATGAAAAGAATATAAAATTAAAAGTAAAAGAAAAGAAAAAACAGCTACATTATAAAGCAGTGTAAAATGCTAAAAACAGGAACATGTCTGAGTATGGCAGGCCGTTTGAACATTTAATCAAAACCCACTCCTCTCTGTTATTCCATTTGTAGATCACTAAAACAACATTCTTCCTGGTCAAAATTAAATTCCTACTAGTCAGAACTGTAATTATATATATCTACAATTACATTTTTGCTAGCAGAAACTTACTTTCAGGATGTCATAAAATCAAATTGAACTATTAAGAATTAAGTTTCAGATATCTATCAATCTTTACAAATTACAAGTCGCCGTTTTAACATTTAATAGCTGGACTGGATATCTATTTCAGATATCTCAAATACATTTCTTCCTAGTCAAAATGAACATTCTAGACATCTAAAACATCATTCTTCCTATCTAAAATGTTAATTTTAGATAGGAAGATTTTAATTCTTACTAGTACAAATGATGTCACTTTCCCCATTCATGTGTATTGGGCTTTTACTTCCAGATATCTAAAATAACATTCTTCCTATCTATAATAAACATTCTGGATGTCTACAAATGAATTATGACGAGGATGAACTCTAAATTCAGATCTCCATAATCCAGTTAATGCTAGTCATAATGACCATTTCAGATATCATAAATGAAGAAGTCATTCTAGATATCCAGTTATCAATTCTTGACATCCAAAATGCATTTCTACTAGTATAAATCTAGTTAAAGATATCAACTACTGATTATTTGACTAGTTAATGTGGAATTTCAGATATCTGAAATGTTAATAATGCCTATACAAATTACACTTATAGATACTTACAAATATATTTTGACTATCGTTCAGCAGAATAATAGGGCTCCGTTTTAACATATAATAGGCAAGCTGACTAGCCACATTTCTATTATAGATAGCACTAATACATTCTACCTAGTCACAATTAAAATATTCCTAGTCAGAATTGTAATACAGCTATCACCAATTACATTTATGCCAGTATGAATTAACATTTCAGTGATCTGTAATCAAATTAGTACTAGTAAAAACTAAGTTTCAGATATCTAAAAATCATTACTTATTTTAAGTTGCCGATTTAACATATACTGTATTAGCTTAACTGGATATGTATTTCAGACATCTTATATTGAATTCTTCTTATCTGAAATGTTCATTTCAGATAAGAAGAATCAAATTCTTACTAGGAGGAGATGTATGAAGGCAACAGACCAAGAAGTGATTTAAAGATGAAAATGTACCAGTGAGAGTCTGTGTGAAGTTAATGATGTCCAGTTAACCAGTGAATACAGGGTGCAGTGGTGGGTACGGTAGTTACAACCTGTTATGAATCTTAGTGCATCATGATAGACCACATCCAACATCTGCAGGGTGCTTGTAAGAGCGTTCATGTAAATAATGTCACCGTAATCAATGGAGGGAAGGAAAGTCACAGTTACAAGGTGTTTCCTATGGGTTAGACGGGATCTATTTCTGAAAAATAAAGTTTCACTTTCAGTTTCCTTACCAAATTTTCGACATGGCTTAATCGACCAAGTTATCCAAGTATTTATAAGAATCGACAAACTCAATAGGAACACCATTCAGAGATAAAATACTGTATAAGGAAAGACTGCTGTTACCGACTTCCTGTTTGAAAACAACATCCTGTGGTGGCCATCTTGAATTGGACTGACTCCAGTAGATGTACTTCCAATCTGAGAATTCCACTAAAATTCTAGTGATTCTGTTTTTTCTTTAGTTTTTTGTTGCAGGGCGGAGCTGATTACTCTCAGCTGTCTCAGTCAGCTAAGGAGAAGCTTCCATAGGGCTGTTTGGATCATCTAGACCCCCGCTGGAACATTTTCCCATTCATGTTCTTGTAAACTGCTTCCTCGTCGTCCTGGTTCCTCCTTGTGCCAACGCATGTAGTGTCTGAGTTCTCCTTGGATCCCACTCCTACGTCAACTGTCTACACAGAACAATAACTGCAACTAAACATCTGCCATCCAGCCTTAAGTTTCATCCTGCCATTCTCTCTCTCTCTCAACATCTTCCACTCACCTGGTCTCCATTTTCCTGCAGCTCCCTCCTGTGTTCCTGTGCAGTCACATTTGTAAACAAACTACTTACCGTACCTTTATTCTTTCACATTGGTCTCTTGACTCTCTCTCTCTTGACTGAGGAGTCTCCAGGCTCGAACCAGCAGACTGAGAGACAGCTCTGTTCATCAGGCAGTCAGAATGCTAAACACTCTGCCTGCTCTGCCTCCCCTCCCATTTGAACTGCCTTAACACTAAAACTTTCTCACATATTATCACTCAACACAAAGTTTTTAACACTAGACTCTGTGTCATCAAACGGGTTATTCACTAAACTCTCGGTCATGTGCTCATACAGTTTGCACTACTTCTCATACTTGCACTAATGTCTGTATTACATCACTGCCTATAATCATAATACTGTTTACATTCTCTGTTTACATTTATTAATACTGTTTACTTTTATTACTACTGCTTACATTTAATTACTACTGTTTACATTTACAACACTACTCTAATATCTACACCACTGCTGATACATATACAGTGTGCTCTGAACGGTCTTATTTAGGGATGCCCAATGTGCCTTACTGCATATGCCACTTTTTGCCTCTATAACAACATCAACTACTACCTCATACATATACTGTGTACATTAACTCATACGCTGCTTTGCCACTTTGCAAATGTCAATGCTAGAAACCTTTAGTTTATTTTAGTTATACTTTTTATACTCTTTTTTTATACTAGTATGCAAAAACTCAGGACAGTATTATGTTCATTAAATGTTTAATGTTTTAGTTTTAGAGTTGGTGTAAATTTTCATACTCTTATACCACTATGCAAAAAACTCAGGACAGTGTTAGTTTTACTATTTTATGCTTATGTCTATTATTATATGTTTCAGTGTTTCAATGTTTAGATGTTTACTGTTGCACCGAGGGACTGAGAGAAACGCAATTTCGGTCCTGTGTATGTCCTGTACAGTACATATTGCAGATCTGACAATAAAGTTGACTTTGACTTGATTGACTTTGACTTTTTTTTTTTTTTTTTTTTTTTTTTTTCCATTTATAGATGGCCTCCCTTCACACCTTATAGCCATCCTCTCACTCCAATATGTATTTTTTTTTTTTTTTTTTAATAGAGAGAAAGAAAGAAAAGAGAAAGTGAGACAACAAAACAAAACAACAAAACAACAATTGTCCACAGAAAGAGCACAAGGCAAACACACCAAACCTCCGTCCACAATCCTGCAAAGCACATGACAGAACACAACAACGAAACATACAAGCATAAAGACTGATAATATTCATGACCTTGCAAATATTTCTATAAATACACATACCCATACCTACAAATATATATACAATATACATACATATATATTTATATTCATTTATATACCCATCTACATACATCTACTATACATCCCTGCATCCATTTGTGTGTGGTTGTGAGCATGCATAAGTGAATGAGGTTCCTCCAATAGAACATTTAGTAGCAACTGTGAAGCATCAGAGACCCGTCCCCCCAAAGCCCGAGACAGACGAAGGGGCGATCAAAGCCCAAGACCCCAGGAAGGACCCCGAGCCCAGAGTCCCCAGGACCACCCGAACAGGACGAGCCACTCGTCCACTCCCCAGATCCGACCAAGTGGAAGAACCGGACGAACCGGTTCTGACTCTTGTGTCTTAATCCGAACTCTGGGTATTTTAAGTATTAACGCAAACATGATAAAAATCCATAAAGTGGTGCAGAAAATATTTTGCTAACAGACAAACTACAGTTAATGCCAAAGTTTTCAGCAAAGATCTTGCAGAGTGAGTATTGTTAATAACTCTCGACAACAACCACACCAGACTTCAGCACATCTGTAAGACTGCACTGAAGCCATTTAGTGTTTTCTCTAACATCAGTTGGCTGTGGTGGCCATCTTGGTTTCGCTTCACTTTCATTCCAATTGGTAGTTTCCTATTGATTTAAACCCATAACTAAGAAACTATAGTTTTTCCAACTAAAATACACAACAATGTGCAGCAAAGGTTCTGGTAGTAGTACAAACTAATGACAACAGTGAACAGGTGGTGGAGCTGATGGTGTGTTGTAATCATTCACATAATTCAAAGAGGAAGAAGACACTCGATACATTGAGTTTAATAATGACTTTAGGAGCTGATTGCCTAATAGTCACACACCACACAAACTGTAAATCATTCAGCTGCCTTACCCTTTCTGTGCTTTTATGTCGATGTGTGTGTGTGTTATTTTCTTGGTAAACGTCTACGGCTAATTTAATATTTCAGTAGTGTTCTTTTTTGCTTGCAGTGGATGGTAAATTTGAGAACTGGCATTGAAAACTGCTGAAACAGCCAAATGAGCAGCCTGTGTTAGTGATCACCACGGTGCAAAGCTGCTCTTGAATATAATGAATTAAACGGGCCAAGAGCCAGCAGAGCAAAGATGTGTCTCCTTTAAGTGTTGAGCTGCTTCAAAGTCAGCCAGTCCCCAAAATGGATTAATTCCTGCAGAAAAAAACAGTGAGAATTGGTCATCTGTGTTCACTGCTGTCCACAAGAAAAAAGAAAAAAATACAGTTTAGATGTTGGTGATGTCATCAGCATAAGCAAGAGTCATTTCCTCCGTTTTCCCAGACCTGCTGTCCAGTGTTCTGCCATTCCTGCAAATTAATGGCCTGGGAGAATGAACCATGCTGTGTGCCTCATAACTCTGACAAAAAGCAAAACTAAAACATTTTGTTGTTGTTGTTCGAATAATTTCATTGTAAACAGTGGAAATGAAGCAGTGCATGGGAACTAAATGTTCTCTGAAGGTTGCATAGTTGTCCATGCATATAAAGAGAAAGAGCCAGTAAGTTAAAAAAGCAACAAAAACATCTGTACTATAGGCAGTCGTGACATATAATCAAACCACACACACACACACACACACACACACACACGTCTCTAGTTACTTTTTTAGACGTCAACAGAAGCATTCTTCCTTATCAAGAATAAATTAAAGATATCTAAAATAACAGACCCTACTGAGGATTGTCCGACTGAAGACATCATTCTGAGACTCGTCCGCTCTCAGGCCCTGTTCAGTTAATGACATGCAGAAATATTCGTCAATTCATGCATGCACAGAAAATCACTCCATGCTCCTTCAAAACACAACTGTTACTTCTATGTGTAGATATATTTTATGTCAGACCTAAAACACACTTGAGAATGATAATATGTACATGTATATGAACAGGAAAGCTTAAAGAACGGACATTGATTTGTGTTCGTATTTGTCTCAAACAAACAAATGTAATTTTTTTTGTTTGTTTGTTTGTTTGTTTATATTGATGAAAATGTTTCTTTTTTTCTTTTGCAGTTTTGATAGTGTAGCAAGTGTGTAAAAAATGTTTATATTTCACCCCAAATCCATCTTCATAATCTGTTTTTCTTGATTTCTGAACTGCATTTTATTTTGGCGGAGAAGCTTTTATTTTCTTGTTTCCTGTTTCCGCGTCACATCCTCTGTATTGCCGCGCATTCCCGCTCTCTCCTCCAGATTGCGCCGTGCTGCGCTGGAGAGAGGTAGGTGTCACAGCAGCTGTCTTCTGTTTGTGTATTAAAGTATTCAAAATGTTCTTAAAAGTATATTCTGTAAACTCACAACTTGATATATATCGTTTTTAAACTGTTTTATGTTTAGTGCAGCACACTATTGGGTGTTTAATCCCCAAGTTACTGACATTTGTCGAGGTTTCATGCCAATGTGGTTCTTTTTTTTGTTCTTCTGATTGGTTAAGGTGTGTGTGGGGAGGCCAGAGCCTGAAAACTGCTGTACTAAATGTACTCTTGTTTTAAACAGGTATGTGAGTTCTTTCAAAATGCTATCTAGATGTTAAGTTAATGTATTAGTACATTTTCATGTTATAATGGAATCTATTTTTTTTGTTAATTCAATTTGAAATATAAGAATTGTAACTGTTGGGCAGAATAGTTCTGTTTGTGTTTTATTTTAATAGTTTTTGAATGAATGGAGAGTTTACTTTATTATTTATGAATTTCTGAGAATTTTGGTTGGTTTCAACACATTCCGGGCAGATTGCGCCGTGCTGCGCTGGAGAGAGGTGTGTGTGGGGAGGCCAGAGCCTGAAAACTGCTGTACTAAATGTACTCTTGTTTTAAACAGAATAAACCTGCCCTACTGCTGCAGTCCTCGTCTGCTGATTCTTTTTACCCGTGACACAACGCAGAGTACAGACGAGTCAGATGTGGGCGGTTACATTGGTGCCGTGACGACCCGGATACACACTGCTTCGGACAAGTTCATTGTGGTTCGTGAAGAGTGGATCAACGTCAGCTGGTCGCCTGAGGTTGCTTGTTACATTAACACATCTATACAAACTGAATAGTATGACAGAGTTGAATGTGGAATAGTGTTTTGCTCGAGCAACAGAAATAATTTTATATATTTGTTTTTATGTAAAGAACTGTTAAAAAAAAAAAAACTGAAAATGACTTATGTTAAAAGTAAGAAAGATGAGGATAAATGTTTGTTGAGTGGTGTTAACTTCTCTGTGGGGAGAGGGAGAATGATCGAGGCTTTGCCTTTTACTCCAGTTCGAAACACTAATGTTGCAGGCTCTCCAGCCTTTTGTTCTACACGTGTAGTTGACAATGTATCTTCTAGTATTGTGCATGATGGTGCGGTCCCGGACAATTTGGCTAGTACTGACCCACCATTAAGTGACCTTATTACAAGCATTGCACAGCAGGTTGGACAGTCTATAGTGGACCGTCTTATGGGTGAATGTGGGAAAAGTGAAGTTATAGGTCCACAATCTCAGAGCAGTGTGGACCAATCACAGAGTGAACCTACTTACCTCAACTTGACTGGGGCAAAGCTAGTAATACAGCCAGACGTCAAAGAACCCCCCACCTTCAGGGGCGATGGATCTGACAAAAACACTGTTGGCGAGTGGGAAGAATTAATGAAAATCTACTTCAGAAAACGAGGCACACCCACTAATGAACAGTACCCTGAGATCCTCTCTAAGTTGATGGGAAAAGCTAAGGATATCGTGAGGATAACTCTGCGAAGCAGCCCTTCATTAAAGCCTCAGGAAAAACCAGATATTGTCTACAGCATCCTCAGACAACATTTTAGTGATGTGCCTTATTCATGTATGCCGATGGCAGACTTTTACAACACTGTACCACTAGCAAGAGAAACACCTCTAGATTACTGGGTACGCTTGAACAAGGCAGTTGATGCAGCAGAAGAAGGCTTGAAGAGACTAGGGCGGCATGTAGATGACCCGTGCCAAGAAGCAACTATGATGTTTGTGAAACATTGCCCAGACCCAGCGCTTGCTGCCATTTTGAAGTTCAAAGCACCAGACAAATGGACAGCCAGTGAAATTCAGGAGCACATTGATCGTTACCAGATTGAAACCAGAGAGCGGGCATTCTCCAGGTCAGGATATCCTAAACTAGCTACAGCTCATGCTCAGGCTCTTGCTCCTGAACAATTATCACCACCACCATGTCACTTAACAGACATGCCATCACACCAAGAGACTGGCGCAGCAGCCCCATCACATTGTAACGACAGCTGCATGAGAACTTTAATCAGTCTCTTTGAACGTACACTTTCACAGAACAGTCAGATTGCAGGCAGACAGAACTCACCCAGCCAAGTGCATCACAAAGCATGCAGGGTTTGTCAGTCTCGAGATCATTCTACCATCTCACACTGCAAACAGAAACGCTTGTGTTTAGCATGTTTTGAACCAAATCATATTAAGCGAGACTGTCCCAACCGGTTATCCATCAGAAGTGAGCATGGTCTTCAGTCACAAGACCCACAGCATTTAAACTAGCTGGCCTGCATGGGATGAGGGGTGGTGTGGGCTCAAAAGACAAAACCCTCAATAATAATGACATTGAGCAGCAATATGAAAAGGCATGTGCAGCAGCACCAGTTGGTGCTAAGGTAATAGCTCAAAATACACAACGAGTTGAGCCATTTGATGAACTGTTTTATACGCCTGTGACTCTAAATGACAAGTTTCAGTTACAAGGGATGCTTGACTCAGGTTCCATGGCCTGTACACTGAGTGAAAGGGTGGAACAAATGATGCTGAATCAGAACTCACTTTCGGAACCTGTTCCCCTCTCTCAAGAAATTGTTCTCATTGGTTGTGGAGGGACACTCAGCAAACCCCGCTGCATGTATGAGGTAGAAATGAAACTGTATGGCGAGACATGTGTTGTCCCTGTGTTAGTAGTGCCAGGCCAAAGGGACGATTTAATCATTGGCACAAATGTCATAAGATTTCTCATGCATCAGCTGAAAATAACCAATGATTATTGGCGTCTAGTGTCCAGTCCCAGTCTTCTCCCAGAATGTGAGCGGTTTCTCGACATGATGGCAAGCACTCCTCGGTGGAGAGGTGAAGAACTCCCAGAGAAGATTGGCACAGTCAAACTACAACAGTCTATCACTCTACTGGCAAGGACTGAACATCTGGTGTGGGGTAAGCTACCACATGACATCCCCATGTCTCCAGGGAGTACTGTAATCACTGAACCAACCTCATCTAAGTCTATGCCACGTAACATCATGGTGGCTCGCATTATTACTCCTTTATGGGGAGACAGGTGGGTCCCTTTAAAAGTCGCTAACCTCTCAGACAAGCCCATCACGCTGAAAAGAAACAGCAAGTTGGCAGACGTGTCCCCTTGCCTGGCGGTTGAAGATTTTGAGGTTTTTCAAGGCATCAGCCAGGTTGAAACCGCTGCTCCAGAGAAGGGACATGTCAAAGAGGGGCCTGCAGATCTGAAACTGCGATTGCAACAGGTTGGGCTTGGTGACCTTAATATTGACTTATGCCATAGTGACGACGCAGGGAAAACAAGGTTGGTCGAGCTGCTTGAGAAATATAATGATGTTTTTTCCAAGCATGCTTTAGATTGTGGCAAGGCAGAAGGCTTTGTACATCGCATCCGGCTTGTTGATGATAGACCATTTCGGCTTCCATACCGCCGAATCCCACCAGCTCATTATCACAAGTTGCGCCAGGTTTTATCTGACATGGAGGAACAGGAGATAATAAAGAAATCTGTGAGTGAATATGCCTCTCCTCTTGTGCTAGTCTGGAAGAAGGATGGCAGTCTGAGGATATGCACAGACTTCAGGTGGTTAAATGCAAGGACACTCAAAGACGCACATCCACTCCCACACCAGTCCGACTGCTTAGCCGCTCTTGGAGGCAACACTTACTTCAGCACTATGGATTTGACATCAGGATTTTACAACATTCCTATGGCAGAGGGGGACAAGAAATACACAGCATTCACAACTCCAATGGGGTTGTATGAATATAATCGAATGCCCCAAGGCCTGTGTAACAGCCCTGCCTCTTTCATGAGGATGATGCTCAGCATATTCGGAGATCTGAATTTCAGCAGTTTGTTGTGCTACTTGGATGATCTCCTTGTCTTTGCTTCGAGTGAAAAAGAGTCTCTGGAGAGGTTAGAGGTTGTGTTCCAACGCCTTCGCCTGCACAATCTCAAGTTGAGCCCCAAGAAATGTCACTTTATGAGATCATCAGTGAAATTTCTGGGACATATCATAGATGGCCATGGAGTGTCTGTCGACCCTGGAAAGGTTGAAATCATTACAAAGATGACAAAGGCTGACCTGATGGAGGATGATGGATGCACGCCTTCAGTCAAGAGGATAAAGTCCTTCCTCGGTATGGTGTTTTATTACCAACATTTCATTCCAAGCTGTTCAGCTGTGGCCAAGCCACTGTTTGCTCTAACTGCTGGGCAGAAGAGGAAGGGTAAAAACAAAACAACAACAAATGCAGGTTCTTACAGAAAACTGAGACCATTTGACTGGACACAGGAGTGTGAAACAGCCTTTTTAAGTCTTAAAGAAAAGCTGTTGAATTGTGTTGTTCTTGCACACCCAGATTTCTCACAGCCTCTGATTTTGTCCATTGATGCTTCACTGGACGGACTTGGAGCTGTCTTGTCTCAAGTACCAGCTGGAGAAGAGAAAGCTCGCCCCATCGCATTTGCCAGCAAGACGCTGAGCAACTCTCAAAAGAAATACCCCGCTCACAGACTTGAATTTTTGGCTTTGAAATGGAGTATATGTGAGAAGTTCAGTCATTGGTTAAGAGGTCAAACATTCACAGTGTGGACTGATAACAATCCACTCACCTACATCATGACAAAGCCAAAACTTGATGCTTGTGAGCAACGTTGGGTTGCAAAGCTGGCACCCTTCTCTTTTGATCTTAAACACATACCTGGGTCCAAGAACACAGTGGCGGATGCACTCAGTAGGGATCCATTTGCAACAACTGTCAGTCATAGGATCATCACTGAGGGCTACTCTCGTCTCCTTATCGAAGCTGATGGCATTAGCCAAGATGGGGTCCAGGATGCTTTTCATCTAAAGGTCCAGAACCAAAAAGTGAAGAAACTACCTTGTGGTTCAGAACTCTATTGTAGTTTGCAACCTTCCCAGTGTGACACAGTGGCAGTCAAGGCTCTCCTGGAGATGCACGACCAATGGGATTTGGTCGCTGAGACTCGTGCAGTGGCACTAATCCAGTCTGTCCAAAGTCTGGGCATACCAGGGCAAGATTCACTCCCTGTGTTCACTTTGGATGAATTACAACATGCCCAAAAGCTTGACCCTGATGTTTCCAAAATCTTGCCATTCATTACCCGAGAGAGGCGTCCATCCAGACGTGAAAGAGCAGGGCTCAGCCTTGGAGCTATGGTGATCATTAAGCAGTGGGAGAGGCTCAAGATTACAAATGGGATCCTTTATAGAGTCACTCGAGATCCCCTCAGTAAACAGAAAAGACATCAGTTTGTTCTTCCTGACAGTCTCAAGGAAAGAGCCTTGCAAGGTATTCATGACATGGCTGGACATCAGGGGCAGGCACGGACACTCCATCTAGCAAGACAGAGATTTTTCTGGCCGAAGATGGATACTGATGTGAAGGAGTACGTCAAGTGTTGTCAGAGGTGCATTCTTGCTAAAACACCAGAACCTTGTGCGCGAGCCCCTCTTAAAAGTATAAGAACTGTTGCTCCAATGGAGTTGGTGTGTTTAGACTTTTGGAGTGCGGAAGATAAAAAGCAAAACTCAGTGGACGTGCTTGTCCTGACTGACCATTTCACAAAGTTAGCCCATGCATTTCCATGCGCCAATCAAACAGCAAAGCAGGTTGCTAAAAAGTTGTGGGACCACGTATTTTGTGTGTATGGATTTCCTGAACGGATCCATTCAGATCAGGGAGCAAACTTTGAAAGTGAACTCATTGCTGAACTGCTTCGACTGGCGGGAGTGTCAAAGTCTCACACCACTGTGTACCATCCCATGGGAAACGGGGGCACCGAAAGGTTCAACCGCACGCTTGGCAGCATGCTCCGATCATTGCCCCTCAGAGAGAAGAACAAATGGCCTGAACAAATACAAACATTGACTTTTGCATATAATGCAACAGTCCACGAAACTACAGGATTTGCTCCATTCCAACTCATGTTTGGTCGGATTCCGAGGCTCCCTGTGGATGTGATCTTCAAA
>JBBPBX010066916.1:0-19548 GCA_038048925.1 Garcialebias charrua
CAGGTCAAAGGTCAGGCTGCTTGATACGTTCTTTGATCAACTGGGACTTTTCTCTGTCGTCTCACATTTATTCTGTACAATCAAATGTGTTCAACAAACACCAGAATAACTTGTTCATGTTTGTAACGTCTAAACTTTGAAGTCATTTCTGCTGATTCAGCAGCTCAGAGCTCTGCAGCCTTTCTGATCAAACAACCACCACTAGTTTTATATCTACAAATACTTTTCTTCATATTAAACACACATCATCTGTTTGATGTCAGTCTTTTTAAATAAAGACTTCCTGTGAGCTGCTAGCTCTCAGAGTGTGTGTTAGGGATGACTCTCAACTACTACTACTACTAAATATGGTATTAGAGGACCAGCGTGGGTATCTAGCTACTTGAAAGATAGGAAACAATTTGTACAAATAAATGATGTAAGATCTGACCTCTGTAATATCACATGTGGAGTTCCCCAAGGCTCTGTACTTGGACCAAAGCTATTTATTTTATATGTGAATGACTTGGTAAATGTGTCAGGACTCCTTAAATGTGTACTTTTTGCTGATGATACCACATTTTTCTGTTTAGGTGAAGATATAGAACAAATGTTGGAATTGATAAAGACAGAATTTGTCAAGATACAAACTTGGTTTAAAATAAATAAATTATCATTAAATCTAGAAAAAACTAATTACATGATATTCAGTAATAAAAAGAAAACTGTTGATGTTCCACTCAAAATTGAGGGTGTTGAGATTTGTAGAGTGAGTGAGGTGAAGTTTTTGGGTGTTATCATTGATGACAAACTGACATGGAAACAACACATAAATTCTGTAAGAATAAAAATAGCTAAATCGATTGCAGTACTGTACAAAGTCAGAGACCTATTGAATGATAAAGCTCTGTATTTGTTGTATAACACAATCATTGTTCCACACTTAATCTATTGTATTGATGTTTGGGGGAAAGCGTGTAAAACAATCACAAAGCCTATTTTTGTATTACAGAAAAGAGCTGTAAGAATTATCACTAGAAAACATTACCGTCATCCATCAAGTACATTATTTTATCAACTAAAATTATTGAAGTTCCATGATTTGGTAGACTATAATATTTTATCAGTTATGTATAGAGCTCAAAATAATGCATTACCTTTAAATATCCAAATGCACTTTGTTAAAAGACAAAGTTGTTATAATCTTAAGGGGACAGAGATGTTTGTAAAACCACAATTCAGAACTAGTTTGAAGGGACGTTCTACCTCAATCCAGGGAATTAGATTATGGAATGGCTTGGAGAATGTAGTTAAAAATGCCAAGTCAATGTTTACATTTAAGAAAATGATCAAAACGAATGTGTTAAAAAAAATATATGAAATAGCGTAATGTGTATTGTATTAGTTAGAAAATTAGAAAGAGTTAGTCATTTTGTACTGTTGGTTGAAGATTATTATTGTTTAATCTGATTGTTGGAAAAAAGGGGCAGATATAATAAGATTTATTCTTCTTTCTGCTACCTTTCATTTTTTTATATTTTGTACATTATCATTTATGGGATTGTCTTGTATTGTTTCTTTTGTAAAAAAAAAAAAAGAACAAATTTAATAAACATAAACCTAAACTACAACATCTGGTTTTTGCTCAACATCTGTAAAACTGACTCAGTTGTAGCCATGTTTGTGTTTTCTAATCTCAATTATCAGATTAATTCCTACAGTTAATCTGTTGTACGTTGTTGCGGTTCAAAAGTTGAAGGAAAGCTCTGAAACGAATGTGCAAGTTTTAAGCAGGTTTATTGTACATTATAAGAATAAACCTTACAGCAACCAACAGACCTGACTCCAAGCACAGTCCAACACACACATCTTCGAAGGCGGACCACGGTTTTATACCTCTAGATGACGTCATCGCCTCGTGGGACCAATCCTGGAATCGAACCGCCTTGGAACCGCCCTAGAACTTTTCTACTCTGTGAGTGATCCGCCTCTCAGCCAATCAACTACCAGCTCTGTATGTCAATCATCAAATGTTGTGTCTGTTGCATTATGCAGGCGTGTAACTGAAAAACTGTTCCCTATTGGAAATAAAACCCGTAAATAAAGGTTCCATCTTGAATATATTTTCACATTATATGGTGGAATTAAGTGAACATAAATCACAACACATAATATGTGTGCTTCAGGTGTAATACTGATATACATATATTTCAACGTGTACATTCAATTACTTTCTGACAGTTTCATTAAATTACATTTACTGGTACATGATATATTTTGCTAACAGACACACAGGCAGACTAATATGAGTGCCAGACTTTGGTGGTGGTGGTGCTAAACAGTTCATAGTAACACAGCAGAGGTGTTTGTCCCTTGTTGATGTGAATCTTTAGGTTTGAATCCTCTTTATTTGTCTCTAAGTTGATGGAAGCATCAAAGTGATGCATGTAGAACAGAAACTAAAGGTTCTCACATGTTCTCAGTCTCCAAGAGCAGCTGCACAACCTGAACATGTGCAGCTGCTCTGCTCCCAGTCCTTTGTTGCAAGTCTCAAGAGTTCAAGAGTTTGATTCTCATCATTCCACAACATGACATGCATGAGGAGGAACCAAACAGTTCCTGAGCTCCACTTATGTCAGCATTTAAGAAGTAAAGAAGAAAATAAAACTTTATAACTTGATCCGCTATTCTCAATCAGTTCATCTGGACAGTTTCTTTTTAGTAGAAACGTTTCACCCTCACTCCAGAGGGCTTCGTCAGTCAGAACTGACTGACGAACAACTAACTTTATGACTTGATGTTGATTTATTTTCTCACACTTCACCTGCTTCTCTTTCCTGCTGCCAGAAAGGAGAATGATGAAGTGATGTTGTTTAGAAGAAAATGTCTCGCTCACTTTTCTTCATGTCACTGCCACAAGTGACAGCAGCTCTCTGCATGTGCTGCATCACTTGATTGATGTGACAGGAGGAAAGGAGAGGTGTTTGTGAACTCTTCAGAGTGAGCTCTCGTCCAGTGCTCCCTCAGCAGGAGCTCTAAGTCTTCCTTCTTCTCTTCTCCTCCATCCTGTTGGAAGCTGCACACTATTGACTTCAGCTCACATGTTCTCTTTGATTCAGACTCTGCAGGTTGTCAGAGATCAGCTGTGCCTCTCTGCTCTCAGCTCTTCAATCCAACCCCTCCCATCTGACACATCTGGATCGGACTCAGAACCGTCTGACTCTGGAGTGAAGGAGCTCCCTGGTTTTCTACAAACTCCACTCTATAGACAGAAGACTGTGAAGTCAGACACCATGTTTTAGTTGGTGCTGAGCTTCTCATGTGTTCACACTAACCTACACACATGACAATATTATGCTGACACACACACACACACACACACACACACACACACACACAACCTTCATGGTGAACTTTGTTGTCTTCAGTCAAAATACACTTGATTTCTTTTCACAGCAACAAATATCTGATCAATGACTGTTCGTTCAACCAGTTTATAAGACTCTGGAAATAAAAGTCAAAGGTGACGTGACAGGAACCAGTTCTGGATCTGCCTGTTGTAGAAAAGAACATGTGTCAATAAGAAACTAAACATTCCACTAACACCCCTCACAACACCAAGAAGAGGTCAGAGGTCAGGGAAGAAGACATCCAGGAAGATGTTCCTTTGAACTCATCAACATCTGGCTCACAAGAAGCCCACATGGTTCATCAACATCTGGCTCACAAGAAGCCCACATGGTTCATCAACATCTGGCTCACAAGAAGCCCACATGGTTCATCAACATCTGGCTCACAAGAAGCCCACATGGTTCATCAACATCTGGCTCACAAGAAGCCCACATGGTTCATCAACATCTGGCTCACAAGAAGCCCACATGGTTCATCAACATCTGGCTCACAAGAAGCCCACATGGTTCATCAACATCTGGCTCACAAGAAGCCCACATGGTTCATCAACATCTGGCTCACAAGAAGCCCACATGGTTCATCAACATCTGGCTCACAAGAAGCCCACATGGTTCATCAACATCTGGCTCACAAGAAGCCCACATGGTTCATCAACATCTGGCTCACAAGAAGCCCACATGGTTCATCAACATCTGGCTCACAAGAAGCCCACATGGTTCATCAACATCTGGCTCACAAGAAGCCCACATGGTTCATCAACATCTGGCTCACAAGAAGCCCACATGGTTCATCAACATCTGGCTCACAAGAAGCCCACATGGTTCATCAACATCTGGCTCACAAGAAGCCCACATGGTTCATCAACATCTGGCTCACAAGAAGCCCACATGGTTCATCAACATCTGGCTCACAAGAAGCCCACATGGTTCATCAACATCTGGCTCACAAGAAGCCCACATGGTTCATCAACATCTGGCTCACAAGAAGCCCACATGGTTCATCAACATCTGGCTCACAAGAAGCCCACATGGTTCATCAACATCTGGCTCACAAGAAGCCCACATGGTTCATCAACATCTGGCTCACAAGAAGCCCACATGGTTCATCAACATCTGGCTCACAAGAAGCCCACATGGTTCATCAACATCTGGCTCACAAGAAGCCCACATGGTTCATCAACATCTGGCTCACAAGAAGCCCACATGGTTCATCAACATCTGGCTCACAAGAAGCCCACATGGTTCATCAACATCTGGCTCACAAGAAGCCCACATGGTTCATCAACATCTGGCTCACAAGAAGCCCACATGGTTCATCAACATCTGGCTCACAAGAAGCCCACATGGTTCATCAACATCTGGCTCACAAGAAGCCCACATGGTTCATCAACATCTGGCTCACAAGAAGCCCACATGGTTCATCAACATCTGGCTCACAAGAAGCCCACATGGTTCATCAACATCTGGCTCACAAGAAGCCCACATGGTTCATCAACATCTGGCTCACAAGAAGCCCACATGGTTCATCAACATCTGGCTCACAAGAAGCCCACATGGTTCATCAACATCTGGCTCACAAGAAGCCCACATGGTTCATCAACATCTGGCTCACAAGAAGCCCACATGGTTCATCAACATCTGGCTCACAAGAAGCCCACATGGTTCATCAACATCTGGCTCACAAGAAGCCCACATGGTTCATCAACATCTGGCTCACAAGAAGCCCACATGGTTCATCAACATCTGGCTCACAAGAAGCCCACATGGTTCATCAACATCTGGCTCACAAGAAGCCCACATGGTTCATCAACATCTGGCTCACAAGAAGCCCACATGGTTCATCAACATCTGGCTCACAAGAAGCCCACATGGTTCATCAACATCTGGCTCACAAGAAGCCCACATGGTTCATCAACATCTGGCTCACAAGAAGCCCACATGGTTCATCAACATCTGGCTCACAAGAAGCCCACATGGTTCATCAACATCTGGCTCACAAGAAGCCCACATGGTTCATCAACATCTGGCTCACAAGAAGCCCACATGGTTCATCAACATCTGGCTCACAAGAAGCCCACATGGTTCATCAACATCTGGCTCACAAGAAGCCCACATGGTTCATCAACATCTGGCTCACAAGAAGCCCACATGGTTCATCAACATCTGGCTCACAAGAAGCCCACATGGTTCATCAACATCTGGCTCACAAGAAGCCCACATGGTTCATCAACATCTGGCTCACAAGAAGCCCACATGGTTCATCAACATCTGGCTCACAAGAAGCCCACATGGTTCATCAACATCTGGCTCACAAGAAGCCCACATGGTTCATCAACATCTGGCTCACAAGAAGCCCACATGGTTCATCAACATCTGGCTCACAAGAAGCCCACATGGTTCATCAACATCTGGCTCACAAGAAGCCCACATGGTTCATCAACATCTGGCTCACAAGAAGCCCACATGGTTCATCAACATCTGGCTCACAAGAAGCCCACATGGTTCATCAACATCTGGCTCACAAGAAGCCCACATGGTTCATCAACATCTGGCTCACAAGAAGCCCACATGGTTCATCAACATCTGGCTCACAAGAAGCCCACATGGTTCATCAACATCTGGCTCACAAGAAGCCCACATGGTTCATCAACATCTGGCTCACAAGAAGCCCACATGGTTCATCAACATCTGGCTCACAAGAAGCCCACATGGTTCATCAACATCTGGCTCACAAGAAGCCCACATGGTTCATCAACATCTGGCTCACAAGAAGCCCACATGGTTCATCAACATCTGGCTCACAAGAAGCCCACATGGTTCATCAACATCTGGCTCACAAGAAGCCCACATGGTTCATCAACATCTGGCTCACAAGAAGCCCACATGGTTCATCAACATCTGGCTCACAAGAAGCCCACATGGTTCATCAACATCTGGCTCACAAGAAGCCCACATGGTTCATCAACATCTGGCTCACAAGAAGCCCACATGGTTCATCAACATCTGGCTCACAAGAAGCCCACATGGTTCATCAACATCTGGCTCACAAGAAGCCCACATGGTTCATCAACATCTGGCTCACAAGAAGCCCACATGGTTCATCAACATCTGGCTCACAAGAAGCCCACATGGTTCATCAACATCTGGCTCACAAGAAGCCCACATGGTTCATCAACATCTGGCTCACAAGAAGCCCACATGGTTCATCAACATCTGGCTCACAAGAAGCCCACATGGTTCATCAACATCTGGCTCACAAGAAGCCCACATGGTTCATCAACATCTGGCTCACAAGAAGCCCACATGGTTCATCAACATCTGGCTCACAAGAAGCCCACATGGTTCATCAACATCTGGCTCACAAGAAGCCCACATGGTTCATCAACATCTGGCTCACAAGAAGCCCACATGGTTCATCAACATCTGGCTCACAAGAAGCCCACATGGTTCATCAACATCTGGCTCACAAGAAGCCCACATGGTTCATCAACATCTGGCTCACAAGAAGCCCACATGGTTCATCAACATCTGGCTCACAAGAAGCCCACATGGTTCATCAACATCTGGCTCACAAGAAGCCCACATGGTTCATCAACATCTGGCTCACAAGAAGCCCACATGGTTCATCAACATCTGGCTCACAAGAAGCCCACATGGTTCATCAACATCTGGCTCACAAGAAGCCCACATGGTTCATCAACATCTGGCTCACAAGAAGCCCACATGGTTCATCAACATCTGGCTCACAAGAAGCCCACATGGTTCATCAACATCTGGCTCACAAGAAGCCCACATGGTTCATCAACATCTGGCTCACAAGAAGCCCACATGGTTCATCAACATCTGGCTCACAAGAAGCCCACATGGTTCATCAACATCTGGCTCACAAGAAGCCCACATGGTTCATCAACATCTGGCTCACAAGAAGCCCACATGGTTCATCAACATCTGGCTCACAAGAAGCCCACATGGTTCATCAACATCTGGCTCACAAGAAGCCCACATGGTTCATCAACATCTGGCTCACAAGAAGCCCACATGGTTCATCAACATCTGGCTCACAAGAAGCCCACATGGTTCATCAACATCTGGCTCACAAGAAGCCCACATGGTTCATCAACATCTGGCTCACAAGAAGCCCACATGGTTCATCAACATCTGGCTCACAAGAAGCCCACATGGTTCATCAACATCTGGCTCACAAGAAGCCCACATGGTTCATCAACATCTGGCTCACAAGAAGCCCACATGGTTCATCAACATCTGGCTCACAAGAAGCCCACATGGTTCATCAACATCTGGCTCACAAGAAGCCCACATGGTTCATCAACATCTGGCTCACAAGAAGCCCACATGGTTCATCAACATCTGGCTCACAAGAAGCCCACATGGTTCATCAACATCTGGCTCACAAGAAGCCCACATGGTTCATCAACATCTGGCTCACAAGAAGCCCACATGGTTCATCAACATCTGGCTCACAAGAAGCCCACATGGTTCATCAACATCTGGCTCACAAGAAGCCCACATGGTTCATCAACATCTGGCTCACAAGAAGCCCACATGGTTCATCAACATCTGGCTCACAAGAAGCCCACATGGTTCATCAACATCTGGCTCACAAGAAGCCCACATGGTTCATCAACATCTGGCTCACAAGAAGCCCACATGGTTCCAGCAGACGTCTGGGAGAAGTTGGACTGTGAGCAGTTCAAGTGGAACAAGAGTTGGAGCTGAAGTCCAGCTCAGCTGTTTTCTATCAGAACCCTTCCTTCCTTCCTTCCTTCCTTCCTTCCTTCCTTCCTTCCTTCCTTCCTTCCTTCCTTCCTTCCTTCCTTCCTTCCTTCCTTCCTTCCTTCCTTCCTTCCTTCCTTCCTTCCTTCCTTCCTTCCTTCCTTCCTTCTGTGTCTGATTGTTTATCAGACCATGCCTTTGATCTCTTCTTTTAATAGATTTTCACTGGATCTGGATGGATTTCACTCCTTTTATCACTTTGATCCATTTGATTTTCATCAAAAATATATAGAATATTATTATTATAAGGAAAATATATTGTGTCTAACTAATGATCTAAACTAACCTGAAGTCAGTCAATAATTAATGACTTCCAATGATTTCAAGACTTTTTAGCTGCTTGAATAATTATGACTTCAACTAGTTGATGAATTAGAAACTAACTTTTGAACATTTGAACTCTACTAGCTGCAGCTGATTGCAGTGATCAGTGTCTAATCTATACTAAAACTTCTAAAGTACATTTTCAGAATTCATGCAAAGACAGCAGATCATAGAGAAACAGTTTTTAAAACACAAAAACACGTCAGAATACAACTTATTTTATGGAGGAAAAGAATAGGGCTGTTGATGAGGCCTTTTTCATGAATTATAGACAACTTTTTGTTTCTAAGGTCAGGTGGCTGTGGCGGCCATCTTGAACTGGGTTGACTCAGAAACTTGATCATTTGTAGATGTACATACAAAGAATAAAAAGTGTGAGCTGGAAAACCTGAAACCTGTGAATCCTGCCTAACAATGGAAGAAGCATCTGCTGGAACCTGAGAGTCGTCAGGGTTTCACCATCCCTCTGAGGACCGTTTTCAGGGAAACATGGAAGTTCAAAAGTTTTGGACAGATCCCACTCCTCCCTCTTAATGGTTCTTTATCTAGACAGCAAAAACTAATTGAAGTGAAACAATGAAATGTCATCGGTCTTACAGAATTGAATCTAAATTGATTCTTGATGTAAAAACACTAATAATGATGGTGGTCACTAAATGTTTGTTCAACTGTCATCTAAAGGTTCATTTCTGGTTGATTTATGGAACATTTGAACACATGTAAACTAAGAATTTGGACTTGTAGCAGGACACCAGCAATTTGATGTAAATTTATGTAAGATTCACAAAACTAGGTCTCAAATTAAAATGAAGATGTTTTGTTCTATTGAAAATAAATCAGTGCATTCCACTCAAATTATTACCAGGATGCAAACTATTCCACAATCATAAGCTTTATTGCAATCAAAAGTAAAATAAAATAAAGAAATACAGCAAAATGAAACAAAAGGTTTTACATCATCAAGTATGAAATTTGATAATAAACTTTCAACATTGATTAAACCAAACAGCTTGTTGTAAAATAATTGGAAACATGATTGAATTATCACAGAAATATTTTGAACAGTAGACGTTTTGAATGAATTTGTCATTTTAGGATATGAACTAAATGAAGATGATGCTCATGTAAAACTTGTCAAATCTTCTCTAACAAAAAAAATATTCTGCTGTTGCAGGGTATATACAGAAATTCTTACGTTCAATTTAATACCTTTTTAATACCATCACAATATTTTTTTAATACCATCACGACACTGAGCTGCAACCGTAGCGGCAACATCTTGTACTTCAGTTCAGAGCAACTAATTGTAAAGTGATAGATTACTGTCATTTTCTTCCTAAACTTTGGTAGTAAATGTAGTTTTATAATAATTACTGGATACATCAATTTGATTCTTGCCTCAATAAAAGCACTGACCTACTTGTTGTTTAAATCTAACCCAAGACAAAAAGTTTAATTGTTCCCACACACAACATATCTCTAATGGCAAATGAAAAACCGTAAACTTGAAAACAGAAAAGTTTAGTTGAAATAATTCAACACTGAACACATGCACAATTCAAAAAGAGGGAGAAAAATAATAACTACCATATTTTTCATCCTGTAAGTCGCAGTTTTTGCATAATTTACATGCCTTGCAATTTATAGGTCAAAGTGACATATTTATGGATTTTTTTCCCCATTTTTATAACCATTTTTAGCTGCGATATGACCGTTTCCATTCATTCTGACTGAAAAAACAAAACAAAACAACAATACAGTACAGTACTGTACTTGATGGCCCCAGAGTAGTAATAGGTGTATGGCATGCTGTTGGCTGTTGTATCAAGTAATAGGAAAACGTGCCTATAATGACAAATTTAAAAAAAGTTCAAGACAAAAACAACTAGACTTTATTTATTATACTATACTTTATTCCCTGATGCATGCTCAATAATCCAGGTAGAAAAATCTAAAAAAGCTAAGTCTGGTCCTCTGGACATTCAATTTATTGTTTTTTTCTTGCACTTTTTAGAATTCACCATGTCCTGGATGACTGAGAATCTTCACCAGCTATTAATGACTTAATCGGCCTGCCATACTCTCCCCACCTTTCTGCTCTCTGCTGGGAACCTTCAATCCAGCAGCCAGCTGCACCACCCTGGTGGCGGCGAAATGCAGCTAATTTGACCATTAAAGTGCATATATTAAGAAAATGATAGACAGAAACACACCGTTGCTATAATTTCGAGCTAACAAAAATTGTTTAGGTACTTTTCTTGTTAAATGTCGGCGAAACGAGCCGCAATCCGCTTTCCTGTTTCTCACCGCTGCGCGTTCACGGTGCACACAGGCAGCAAAACTTTTTTTTTTAAATAAAGCTGATTTAACCATTAAAGTGCATTTATTAAGAAAACGTTAGACTGAGACACACCTTTGCTATAATTTCGAGCTAAAAAATAATTGTTTAGGTTCTTTTCTTAAATGTCGGAGAATCAAGTCGCGCTCTTCTTTCCCGTTTCTTTTTACAGACATGAAAAAAAGCCTCGGCCAGCTGTAGGTGCGAACGCACACTGACTAACGATATGACGTCACTGTTTTTACCCAAGGTCACCTTTATCTAAAGGACATTCTTGCACCATACTCATCCACCCGGTCTCTACGGTCACAGAACAGTCATCTACTTCACATTCCGAGAACCAAATTAAGGACCATGGGAGACTGGGCTTTCAGTGTGGCTGCCCCCCACCTGTGGAACTCTCTTCCTGACTGCCTGAGAGCTCCACAGTCACTGGTTGACATTAAGAGCGGCTTGAAGACCTTTCTTTTTAACCGAGCATACCCTGCTTCCTCATGATTCTATCTTTGATCTTAGTTGATACTGTTATTGGTTTTACTTGTTTTACTAGTTTTATTGACATTTAATTCTGTTACACTTTGTAGCACTTTGAGATTTTCATTAATGAAAAGTGCATTATAAATTGAATTCATTACTATTATTATTATTAAAAGAGCCATTTCGGACTTCCGGTTTGAACGTCATCCTGATGGCCACGCAGTGAACGGGCTCCCGAGAGAACCTAAGAAATTGAAAACCCAACTCCACCAAAACGACAAAAGCACAGCCATAAAGGTGAAAAAGAACTGGGGTGAGCGAAATACATCTAAACCGATGCTTGGTAGTGCCAAAAAGTGGACGTTTAAAATCGAGAAAATATAGCTATTATCTCGGCTAATGCTAACTGCTAACTACCTCTTCTAATAACTACGGCTGCACTTTTTGAACTGAGCTAAGCATGGCTGAATGGGAGACGGTACTGCAGGAATTAAGAGGCTTCCGACAGGAAAATAATGCGCATTTGGGGGAAATTAAAGAAGAAATCCGAAAGATGAACGGCAGACTAGACGAGGCGGAGGGATGGATTGAAAAAGCGGAGGAGAGGATCTTAGCCACAGAGGAGGCTGTCACTGAAATCATAAAGCTACAAATAAAACTTGAGGATAAACTAATGGACCTAGAGAGCCGTACACGAAGAGAGAACATGCGCATTTATGGCATATCTGAGGCGGCTGAACGTGACTCGGTATCAATGTGTGACTTTGTGGAGAAGTTGCTCCGTGAGGGCTTGGCTCTGTCCCAAGACAAGCTCGACATAAACATTGAACGGGCGTACCGCTCTCTAGGCCCTCCACCTCCAAGCGACGCTCCACCCTGTTCTATTATTGTGAAATTCCTTAGTTTTAAAACCAAAGATCTCCTCCTCTGCAAGGCATGGCAGAAAAGCGGATTTACCTGGAACGGCAAGCAAGTGAGTTTGGATCATGACTATCTCCCTCTGATTTTGAAAAAAACGAAAAGAATATGCAGAAGTGCGCAGGATCCTGAAGGAGCAGCAGATCCCTTTTCAGACTCTCTTCCCAGCCCGGCTGAGGGTGAAATATGCAGATGAAACGAAGATTTACAACACGGTGGTGGAAGCTACTGAAGACATGTCCAGCAGAGGCTACGCTGTGCAGGTCGTTAAGTCACCAGAAACGGCCCTGGAGCAGCTGAGGCAGCTGTCCTGGAGCAGGGTGCCCCGGGGACCGAGGAGCAGAACGACAAGCAAGAAGCAGGACCAAGCAGCCGGCTACAAAGAAAAACTCAGAACTTTCAAGAGGACATCTCCCACACGCACAGAAAAATGAGGTTGATCCACTCTGTTATTAATAATTAAGACTTGCATTTGGTTTATGATGTACAATAGTAAATAAGTTAGGTTTCTCGAGGTGCTTTCTACACTGAGGCCATAGCCACTAAGGGCCCCCTTCATTAACCGATGAGGAAGCCGTCTTTGGAGGTGAAGCAGGGTCTTCCTCAGAGACCCCCACCTTGGAAGTCAAGAGTTCAGTTTGAGTTTTGTTTGATTTTGATGTTGACTTTGTTCTTGATGTTGACTTTTTATTTGTTCTACGTTCAGTGTTTTCAAGAGTGAGCGGGGAGCCCATTAATGTCCGTGTAATAATCAAGAAATATAATTTAGATGAGTAGCAGGTTGATAAAATTGATGTTAAACAATATTAATGGTTTACATAGTCCAGTAAAAAGGCAGAAAGCTTTATCTAAATTTGAGATAAAGCCCAAATTGTTCTATTGCAGGAAACGCACCTGAGTGATAACCACATCACCCAACTAATGAACCTTAACCACTTCTCGTACCCACATAACATATATTCTAGGTTAGATTACATTCTCATATTCAAGAATGATTTGTTTAAATTGGTCTCTGTACAATTTCTGATCATAATCCAGTTTATGCTGACATTTGTCTGAACAGGAAAAATAGATCTACATTATGGAGGTTGAACACAAATATTTTAAACTACCCAAACATTAAAGAGAATTTTAAAAAGAAATAGAGGGACTTCCGGCTGAATGGCGGTGGGATAAGCTGTGTTTAGGTGCGCTCCTGCGGAACTGGCCTGTTTTCCAACTAATGCCTGGCACTTTCTTCCGATTTTGACCGCAAACAATAGACAACTTACACATTCAACGCATATCTCCTGTTCGATCGCCAAAATGCCACCAAAGCCTGCTAAAGGAGCTAAAGGAGTAAGTTCGATCGAAGCTCACCTGTGGCCTGCTCCTCGTGGCGGAACCTCGAGCTATCCTGGGTCACCTCCTTCATCTGATGCAGCAGCTGCCGCTACAGTTTGTGACGTCGGCAGCCTCAAACAGGAGCTGCTGGTGGCTCTCCGAGAGGACTTTACTGCTATAATTAAAGCAGAATTCCAAGCCGCTCTGGGTGAAAGTCTCTTGTCGATCAACGCCGAGCTGTTAGCCCTCAAAAAGGAGCTATCATCGGGGCTAGCTACAGTGCAGGAGAACTTCACGGGGCTAAAGCTAACGGTAGCAGAGGTGGAGAAGTCAGTCTCCACCTGCACAGATGACATCGTTAGCCTCCAGAAAAAAGTCGAGAGCCTCACGAAGACGGTGGCACAGCTGGAGGATAAATGTGACGATTTGGAATCCCGGTCCCGACGTCAGAACATCCGGATTATCGGTGTCCCGGAGGATGACCCTTCATCGGCTACAACGGCTGCGGTCTCCCGGATGCTAAAGGAGGCCTTCGGCTTCGAGGAGGAGCCGCTGCTGGATCACGCTCACCGCATCCCAGTACCCAAACCGAAGGCAGGCGAGCGGCCCCGTCCAATTGTGGCTAAGCTACACTACCACACGGACTGTGTGAAAATCCTGGCGAAGGCGAAGGAGCAGCAGCAGGTCAAAGTGAACGGTACAAATATCTTTGTGTTCCCCGACTACACTGCCAGAACGGCTCGCGCGCGGGCCGCCTTCACTGAGTGTCGCCGCAAGCTTCGCGGCGTCCAGGGGGTTCGGTTCGGCCTGCTCCACCCGGCCCGGCTGAAGATCACGCATGAGGGAACCACACGAGTGTTCACGTCCCCTGAAGAGGCGAGTGTGTACATCGAGTCGATTGCAAAATGAGAAATATAATTAGTGTACTTTGTTTTACACTCAGGGAATGTCAGTATTATTAGTCATTATTATTATTATTATTATTCATGTTTAAAAATATAATCAGAGTGCTCTGTTTACACTCACGGATTTAATGGGTAGAAATAATAATCAGTGTGCCTTTTCTTTCATACTCAGGGAACGTTATTATTATTAGTTATTATTATTATTATTATTATTATTATTATTATTATTCATGTTTAAAAATATAATCAGAGTGCTCTGCTTACACTCACGGATTTAATGGGTAGAAATAATAATCAGTGTGTTTTTTTTTTCTCATACTCAGGGAACGTCAGTATTATTAGTTATTATTATTATTCATGTTTTAAAAATATAATCAGAGTGCTCTGTTTACACTCACGGATTTAATGGGTAGAAATAATAATCAGTGTGCTTTTTCTTTCATACCCAGGGAACGTTAGTATTATTAGTTATTATTATAATTCATGTTTAAAAATCAGAGTGCTCTGTTCACATTCACGGATTTAATGGGTAGAAATGTAATTACTGTAGTGTGCTTTTTCTTTCATACTCAGTGAACGTTAAAATTATTCGTTATTATTAATATTATTATCATTCGTGTTTAAAAACATAGTGCTTTGTTTACATTCACAGATTTAATGTTTAGAAATATAATTAGCCAGCTTTTTTTTTTTCTCCCTTTTTTTTCATAGTCAGGGAACGTTAGTATTATTAGTTATTATTATTATTCATGCTTAGAAATATAATTAGTGTGTTTTGTTTGCATCCACGGATTTAATGTTTATAATTATAATTACTGTGTATTGTTTGCATTCACGGTTTTAATGTTTAGAATTATAATCAGTGTGTTTTATT
This sequence comes from Garcialebias charrua, assembly GCA_038048925.1. Lineage (NCBI taxonomy): Eukaryota > Metazoa > Chordata > Actinopteri > Cyprinodontiformes > Rivulidae > Garcialebias > Garcialebias charrua. Next base: position 15,343 of record JBBPBX010066916.1, read on the forward strand.
TACATTTAGGGATTTAATGTTTTGGATTATATGGTGGGCTTTGGTTCGCATTTGGGGAATGTTATTACTATTAGTTATTATTATTAACAATCACTGCTTTTTTAGTTGTTTTTTTTTTTTGTTTTTTAAAGAGTTCTTGCTCTTCCAGATTAGTGCCTATTACATATTTTAAATTTTCTTTTCATTTAGCTAGTTCTGTGGGAGTCACCTGGTACAGGTTGTGATGTGGTGCCATTTGACCGTAAGGACAAGTTTTCTAGTGACTCCTGTTGGAGTCTGCACAGTCCCTTCATCTGGGGAAGGGCCAAGTGCAAGGGGGGGGGTTCTCCTGGGGTGGGGGCGGGGATTGGGAAGGATGGCAATATTTTACAACCCTTATTATGAACAACAGGTCACATGGCTGTTGATTTGAAAGCTTCCTCAACATCATCTGCTGTCAGATTCCTAAGCTGGAATGTTAAAGGTCTTAACAATCCGGTGAAACGGTCTAAAATATATTCTCATATGAAACGCCTGAATCCAGACGTAATATTCCTACAGGAAACACATTTGCAAAATTCAAATCAGGTCAGGCTTAAATATCCATGGATTGGGGAGATTTACCACTCGAGCTTCAACTCAAAAGCCAGAGGAGTTGCCATACTATTTAATAAGAATATTCATTTTACAGCATCAAAAATAATGAAGGATACAAATGGCAGATTTCTTATAATAGCGGGCTCTCTGTTCCATACTCCCGTTTTATTAGTGAACATTTATGCACCAAACTTTGATAACCCAGACTTTATAAACAATTTAGTAAGCACACTTCCATATCTTGACACTCATCTGTTAATTTTAGCTGGGGACCTGAATTGTGTTATGAACACATCATTAGATCGCTCTTCGTCTCGGCCCTGCACACAGTCTAATATGTCTAAATCTATTTTGGATTTTATGTCCCAAAATGGATATGTAGATCCATGGAGGGCACAGAATCCACTAACAAGGACCTATTCTTTTTACTCGCAGGTGCACCAATCCTATTCCCGTATAGATTATTTTTTTGTTGACAGCTCTTTAATGCAGAGAGTCACTTCTTCTGAATACTATCCGATTGTTATCTCAGACCATTCTCCTCTAAGCATTGATATAAACTTTATAAATAAACCCCGTTCTAGTCCTCGTTGGAGATTTAATAGTCTCCTGTTATCAGATGAGCCATTTAATAAATTCATCTTATCAGCAATCGACGATTTCCTAATGTTCAATAAGAACGATACAATTTCTCCCTCACTATTATGGGAAACATTAAAAGCCTATATTCGTGGTCAGATTATTTCTTTTTCAGCTAATGTCAATAAAAATCTACGCACTAAGATATCAGAAATATCAACAAAAATTCAGAATATTGACAGGCAAAATGCCGTTAATCCGTCACACGATTTGCTGAAACAGCGACAGGATCTTCAAATGGAACTTGATCTTTTAACAACATCTGATGCGGAGCGTCTCTTAATCCGATCTCGAGCCACTTATTATGAGCATGGGGAAAAACCAAGTAGACTTTTGGCACATCAACTGAAACGAAAGGCTAGCTCTCACACAATATCGCAAATCAAGGATCGATCGGGCAACCTTGTCTCAGACCCTGTCTCCATTAGTGACACCTTTAAAAAATTCTACTGCGATCTGTATAAATCTGAACTACAAGCAGACTCAAACGAGCTACTCGCCTTTCTTCAGAATATTGACATTCCTAGGATAGACAAATTGATTTCTGACCAACTTGAGGCTCCCATTAAATTAGAAGAAATATTAGAGTCAATTAAGAATATGCAAAGTGGTAAAACACCTGGCTCGGATGGTTTCTCTGCCGAATTTTTCAAAAAATTTAAAGATAAGATAGCCCCTCTTCTTCTCGAGGTTTATAATGAGTCATTCGGGCGTGGCCTGCTACCTCCCACCTTGACTCAAGCTTCAATCTCTCTCCTGTTAAAGAAGGATAAAGATCCTACTGCTTGCGAGTCTTATAGACCCCTTTCACTCTTGAATGTGGATTTTAAGATTTTGTCCAAAATACTCGCAACTCGGCTTGAGACAGTTCTCCCTCTGATTATCTCACAAGAACAAAATGGATTCATCAAAGGTCGCCAGTTGTTTTTTAATACCCGTACAATATTGAACACAATTTTTTCAACTCATTCCCCCAAGTCTCCTGAAGTAATCATTTCTCTTGACGCCGAGAAAGCTTTTGATCGAGTAGAATGGGAGTATCTCTTTGCCGCTCTTAATAGGTTTGGTTTTGGAGAGAGGTTTGTGTCCTGGATCAAACTACTTTATACATCTCCTCAAGCATGTATTCTTACTAATTCCATCCAATCGGATTATTTTTCGGTGGGGCGTGGTACTAGACAGGGTTGCCCTCTTTCCCCCCTCTTGTTTGCGTTAGCCATTGAGCCTCTTTCTGTTGCCCTAAGATCCCTTTCTTCTTTTCACGGAATCATCCGCTCTGGCGTCGAGCTTAAACTGTCCTTATATGCAGATGACCTTCTCCTGTATGTTTCTGACCCATTATGTAGCCTTCCCCCAATTTTAAACACTCTGGAAAAATTTGGATCGTATTCCGGCTATAAAATTAATTCACTTAAAACCGAATGCTACCCAGTGAATTCATTAGCTTTAAAGCTTAAGTCTTCTGATATCCCTTTTAGGCTCAGTCCCTCGGGGTTTAGATATTTGGGAATTAATATTGCACGTACTCTGCCCTCGATGTTTTCTCAGAATTATACCCCACTAGTTTCCCAAATTGCATCAGACCTTCAGAGGTGGAACTCTCTCCCTCTTTCACTAATAGGCAGGATTAATATTATCAAAATGAATGTGCTACCTAGACTTCTGTTTTTATATCAAAACATCCCTTTGTTTCTGCCCAAACAGTTCTTCAGGTCCCTGGATCAGATGGTCTCCTCCTTTTTGTGGAATGGAAAGGCCCCCAGAATGAGACTTTCTTTATTACAACAGTTCACCACAAATGGTGGTCTTTCTCTACCCAATTTTACAATGTATTACTGGTCCTCGCATATTCATAAACTGAATTATTGGTTAAATTCACCGGATCTGATTTGGTGCAAACTTGAAGTTCAATCGATTTCTGCATCTTTTTCACCTGCCTCAATTATTTATTCATCATTACCAATTAAACTATCCTCTGTTACTACAAATCCTATAGTGCTTTCCACACTCAGGATCTGGTCACAATTTAGGTCCCATTTTAAATTTGTATTACCATCTAATAAAATGCCGTTATTAAAGAATCACATTTTCTCTCCAGCATCTACTAATGCTGCCTATAGAATTTGGCATGAGAGAGGTATTAGAACAATGAGAGACCTTTACGAAGATGGTTTGTTCCTTAGTTTTTCAGAATTGTCTTCTAAATTTAATCTACCCACTTCACATTTATTTCTTTATTTCCAAATTAGACATTGCGTTTCATCACGGTTTCCAAATTTTCCAACTTTGCCTAATGACCCACCATGGGTCGAATTCCTAGCTTTGAAGCCTAATCTGAAATCTCCTCTTTCTATTATTTATGGAAAACTTATGGCAATTGAGACCGACTCATCAGGTAAAACCAGAACTGCATGGGAACGGGAATTGGGTGTTGAACTGTCAGAGTCATGGTGGGATAAAGTTATTCTCAGCATACGCCAGAGTACACCATGTGCCAGACTACAACTAATACAGTTTAAAGTAATAAATAGAGTACATTTTTCAAAGTCCCGTCTATCAAAAATTTTCCATTCAATTTCAGATCAATGTGATAGATGTCAGGCCTCACCTTGCAACTTAAGTCATATGTTCTTCTTCTGCCCAAAATTACAAGGGTTCTGGAAATACTTCTTCTCCATACTCTCAGGAGTTTTTAAGATCCAGATTCAGAATGATCCACTTATTGCCATTTTTGGAGTTCCAGGGACCACACTTAACCTATCCCGCCAGCAGAGGGAGGTCCTAGCCTTCTGTTCTCTCCTTGCCAGGCGCTGTATTTTGCTCGCGTGGAAATCTCCCACACCTCCATCCACATCGCAATGGCTTAACACCGTAAGATCATTCTTGAAAATAGAAAAAATTTCATTAACAGTGAAAGGTAGTTCTGAAAAATTTACTTATAAATGGGCACCCTTTGTGTCATATGTAAAATCTTTGCCTTCACAACATACA
>JBBPBX010066919.1:0-17021 GCA_038048925.1 Garcialebias charrua
ACACTGTCCTGAGTTTTTTGCATAGTGGTATAAGAGTATGAAAATTTACACCAACTCTAAAACTAAAACATTAAACATTTAATGAACATAATACTGTCCTGAGTTTTTGCATACTAGTATAAAAAAAGAGTATAAAAAGTATAACTAAAATAAACTAAAGGTTTCTAGCATTGACATTTGCAAAGTGGCAAAGCAGCGTATGAGTTAATGTACACAGTATATGTATGAGGTAGTAGTTGATGTTGTTATAGAGGCAAAAAGTGGCATATGCAGTAAGGCACATTGGGCATCCCTAAATAAGACCGTTCAGAGCACACTGTATATGTACCAGCAGTGGTGTAGATATTAGAGTAGTGTAAATGTAAACAGTAGTAATTACATGTAAGCAGTAGTAATAAAAGTAAACAGTATTAATAAATGTAAACAGAGAATGTAAACAGTATTATGATTATAGGCAGTGATGTAATACAAACATTAGTGCAAGTATGAGAAGTAGTGCAAACTGTATGAGCACATGACCGAGAGTTTAGTGAATAACCCGTTTGATGACACAGAGTCCAGTGTTAAAATCTTTGTGTTGTGTGGTAATGTGTGAGAAAGTTTTAGTGTTAAGGCAGTTCAAATGGGAGGGGGGGCAGAGCAGGCAGAGTGTTTAGCATCCTGACTGCCTGATGAACAGAGCTGTCTCTCAGTCTGCTGGTTCGAGCCTGGAGACTCCTCAGTCTCCTCCCTGATGGCAGCAGTCTGAAGCAGCTGTGTAGTGGGTGTGTGGGATCACCTGCCATGCAGAGGGCTTTCCGAGTGAGGCGTTTGCTGTGTAAGTCCTGCAGTGAGGGCAAGGAGGTGCCCACGATCTTCTCAGCTGCTCTCACAATGCGCTGGAGGCTCTTGCGGCAGGATGCAGTACATGCACCAAACCACACAGTGATGCAGCTGGTCAGGACACTTTCTATGGCACCTCTGTAGAAGGTGCTCATGATGGGGGTTGAAGCTCCAGCCCTTTTCAGCTTGCGGAGAAAGTAGAGACGCTGGTGAGCCTTCTTTGCCAGTGCTGCAGTGTTCCTGCTCCAGGACAGGTCCTTTGAGACGTGCACTCCCAGGAACTTGGTGCTGTCTACTCTCTCCACTGCGGTGCTGTTGATGGTCAGAGGGGCATGTTGGGCATCCCTCTTCCTGAAGTCCACAACAATCTCCTTTGTCTTCTCCACGTTGAGAGTGAGATTGTTGTGTCCGCACCACAAGGCCAGGCGGCTCACCTCGTTCCTGTAGTCCGTCTCATCGTTGTTGCTGATGAGACCCACCACTGTTGTGTCGTCCGCAAACTTGATGAAGTGGTTGGAGGTTATTGCTACTTGTCCCAACTTTTTTGGGATTTGTTGACACTGTGAAATTTTGAATCAACATATTTTTCCTTTAAAATGTTACATTTACTCAGATTAAACTTTTGATCTGTCATCTATGTTCTATTACGAATAAACATTGACATTTGCCATCTCCACATCATTGCATTCAGTTTTTATTCACAATTTGTTTAGTGTCCCAACTTTTTTGGAATCCGGTTTGTACTTTATTTTTATGTGAAAGCCCAACTTCACACTTTGTTTGCTTTAACAGCACAGAGATCCCATGCTGAAGAAAAGAGATGATTTTGAGGACATTCTGGAGGAGAGGAGACACTCCAGCGACCTGAGATACGCTCTCAAGTGTTACACTCCATCTCCGTATAAAGGACTGACTCCCTGCAAAGCCGCCGAGCTGAAGAGCATGGTGCTGCAGTCTGATCCGCTTCAGTACGTCATCAATCAGGTGAACGTCTCACTAAATCAACCTGCTTTGAATTTTACTGTCTGATAAGGGCCTCGCTTTAAAACATCAGCCGTTGGGTCGTGCCTGTGTGCACTTAAAGTCGTAATCGCTGTCAAAATATGGAATTTTTTATTGTTTTTTTATTTTAATTATGAGTTCAACATCATTTAATGATTGGGGATTAATTTTCCTCAGTCTAACCGTTAAATAAAAATAGTTTTAAAAACAGCAAATGTTTGTTGCAACTCAAAATTATTGGCAACAAAACCTGCTGATTTTGCTCATCTATTATACATTTTGTGGTAGACCTTTGTTGGTGAATGATGCAAATTTAAGTGGTTATTTTATCGTAGATGAAACAAATACAATATTTCCAAAATTTAAAACTAATAATTTCATATTTTGACAGCTAATATTACAGAGAAAACTTTGTAGTCACACAAGATTCACAAAGGCAGGGACAGTTTTTCAAACGTAGCCCACAATTTAGTTGTTTTTAAACGAGACTGCTCTTCTGTATCTTTGATATATTTTGTAACATAAAAAAATCCTGACCAAAAGTAAAAAAAATCTGTCAGCTGATATGATTTTTAAAGTTCTGCATCAGCCGTACAAAACTCGTATGGGTCCACCTCTAGTTTTAATTTTGGCAGCGAATTAGTAACTTTGCTTTCATGCACAAATTTACAAGAACAGCTTTATGTGCATTATACTACAGTACATTTGCACACAAAAGTGTTTAAAAACACAAATAATAAAGTTTGATTGTGTCCAGGAAAAGCTGCATCTTTTGTGTTTCAGCAGCTAAACTTAAAACAGAACAGGTAAACCAGAGCTTGAAGTTTAATGAAAATACTACTTATAAAATAATAACAGAGACAAGAGACAAAACAAACAGAAGATAGTCACCACCAGTTAGGCTGGTAAACCTAAACTAATTTGAAAACTTATAACCATCCCTAAATAATTAGTAACAATGAAATAAAATAAAAAGAATGGATGATGCTGCCCCCTTGTGGTTAAATGAAGACTCTGCAGGACTATTGGAGAGAGAACCAGATTTATCAAAAAGGCGTTCAATACAAGATCAACTGGACTTTATTTGTAACAGAAAACGTTTCGTTACAAAATGTTACAAATAAAGTCCAGTTGATCTTGTATTGAACGCCTTTTTGATTTATCATGTCCTGGACGACTGAGAATCTTCACCAACCAGATTTATGTTTATTGTCATATGCAGGTCAACACAAGGTCAACAATGTGATTAAATATTCAGGATGAACATCTGCTGAAGTTTGATGAAGCTGAAACTGAGCTGTTAAAGATAAAATAAGCAACACCAGAAAAAGGCAAAATGGTAGTTAAAACATAAAAGTGGCAAAAAGTTGCAAAACATGAGCTTAAAGTAGAAATATGTTGCCTACAAGCTAAAGTAGCAGAGCACTAGCTAAAGAAGTCAACAGCTAGCTAAAAATTAAAATGTCTAAATAAAATCTAAAGTAGCAGAGCACTAGCTAAAGAAGTCAACAGCTAGCTAAAAGTTAAAATATCTACCGGTAAATAAAATCCAAAGTAGCAGTAAGCTAGCCACAAGCTACAGTACCAAGAAGGTTCATAAAACATAAAGTAGCAAAAAGTCTAGTCTTAGGGAACAGAAAATTATCTCACAGATAAAGTAGCAGAAAACTACCTTAAAGCTAAAGTAGCCAAATGCTAGCTTTAGACTAATGTAGCAGATAACTTGCTAAAAGAAAGGGTAAGTTAAAAGTAGAAAAATGCTCAACTTAAGCTAACGTAACAAAAGACTAGCTAAAGTAGAAAAATACTAGGTACAAGCTAAAGTAGCAGAAAGCTAGCTCAGTGTAGCAAAGGTTAGGTCAAAAGCTAAAATAGAAATTAGACTAAAATTGTTACGAAAATCACCCGAAGAGCTGTTTGACATTTGTAATTATGGAATACACTGTATCTTCATCGGTTATTATTAAAATGTGCTCCAAGCAGAAATCGGTAAAATATTTTATCTTTTTGAGTTTAAATTTTGCTGAACTCGTTGAAACGTTTCCTCTCAGCAGCATGTAACACTTTAAACCCTTCGTTTCTCTTAACACTTAGATCACCATTTAGTTTTACACATATTTAAACTGTGTGCATAAATTTATGTACCGGTACTTTAAAATATTTATCATGGGGAGGATTGGACCAAAATTTGTTTAAAGACCGTGTAAAGTGAAATTAAATGTGTGTTTTTAGTTTGTCACATGGCATAAATATGTGTTATTAATCACCCATATAAATCTGACTGATTAAAAACATTGTTTACCTTATAAAATTAAGTCTCAAAAATCATGAAAAAACATGATTTTGCCTTGCCCTGGAACGCTGGGGGCGTGTCAGTGCGTGGGCGTGGTTTCAGCGCAGCTGCGCTCGTGTCCTGCCCTGAGCTGACTGTGTGGAGAGGCAGACAGCAGAGCCAGTAAACCTGCTCTGTTTTTATCTGAGTTCTGTCTGTAACAGCAGCTACTTTTTCCAAGAGTTACGCTGTTTTTGTAAATAGTTTTCTTGTGTGTTTTTAATCTGGAATGAATAAAAATTAAAAAAAAGAGTTGTACCATGCGGGAATTGAACCCGTGGAGTTTGGGACGGAAGGCAAGCGCTTTATCCATTGACCTATCCAGGCACTACAGATACTCGGTATAAAACCACGCGGTATAAAAACATGTTATGATTTGTACGGGTGCCCTGACCATTGCGACATCCAGGGAAGATGCACGAACGAGGCATAATTGATTAGCTAGCTAACAATGAACAAAATATCTATGCTATTGCTATCTGATGCTATCTGCGATTCGCGAGTGAACGGCTCCACCGAGGCGAATTTATACGGCTGGAGCTGCAGGGGGTGGGGCTATACTAATGAGGACCGCGTGACGAAACGCGGTCACATTTAAAACACGCCTAAAAAATCCTGAAACAGAAATATGTTTATACACAGTTTGCTCTATAACTCCAAAATTAATTGAGCTACAATTTTGAGACTTTTTACTCATTTACAAGATTACAATTATGACATTTATAATGTTTATTGAAGAAAATGTTGAAATTCACTTTACACAGTCTTTAAAAAGTACCGTATGTTCTCTAATCTTTGATCAGATCCTGTTTGATAAATTGGGAAATAAATATGTTTTAGTTTTTAGATGTTATTCTGATCTTCTGCCTTTTTTTATTCTTATTATTCTTATTATTCTTTTATTCTTATTCTTACTAATGTTTCCTTTTTGTTACGTCTGCTGGACATTTTTCCTGAACGTTTTAGGTTTCCAAACAGACGAGCGTGACTGCAGGTGAGGTCCAGGCGGAGGCGGCGGCCATCTTGGACGAGATGGCTCACCGTCTGCAGCTCAGCATGGTTCGCTTCTTGGCTTTCAACCTCACCAAAGTCTTCAAGAGGTTGTTCAGGAGCGTCTTCGTCAATGAAGAAGGCCTCCAGAGAGTGAGTGTTCGGGGGGGTGGCAAAGAGGCGAAAATACAAAAAGACAAAACGTAACGGGTTTCTGCGTCGTGTTCAGCTCCAGCAGGCCGTCCAGGAGCATCCGGTGGTTCTGCTACCGAGCCACCGCAGCTACATGGACTTCCTGCTGATGTCATACCTCATGTACACGTATGATCTGCCTCTACCTGTCATCGCTGCCGGCATGGGTGAGAACAGAAACAAAAAACAGAGGATGCTCTAAAAACAAAAATAATCTTCAAATAACTGATGAAGCTGAAACTGAGCTGTTACAGCTAAAATAAGCAAAACGAGAAAAAGACAAAATGGTAGTTGAAACATAAAAGTAGCAAAAACTAAGAAAAATTTGTAAAATGTGAGCTAAAAGTAGAAATATGTTGCATAAATGCTAATGTAGCAGATCACTAGCTAAAGCGGTCAATGGCTAGCTAAAAGTTAACATGGAAAATGTCTAATAAATAAAATCTAAAGTAGCAGAATGCTAGCCACAAGCTAAAGTACCAAAAAGTTTCCTAAAACATAAAGTAGCAAAAAGTTGACTAGTCTTGGGTAACAGAAAACTAAACTAGTTTAAAGCTAAAGTTGCTGGATGCTAGCTAAAAGCTAAAGTAGCCAAATGCTAGCTTTAGACTAATATATAGTAATATATAATAGTCCCCGTGACTCAACGAGGCTAGCCTGTATAAATAAAGGTTGAATGAAAAATATAGCCAAATAGTAGCTAAAATATAAAGTAGGTAGCAGAAAGCTTGTTCAAATTAAAGGTAAGTTAAAAGTAGCAAAATGTTAGATACAAGCTAAAATAGAAAAAAAAAAGACTAGGTACAAGCTAAAGTAGCAGAAAGCTAACTCAACAAAGCAAAGGTATGGTGTAAAGGTAAAATAGAATAAAAGCTAAGTACTGGTACGTAAGAGGACGTTAGCTACATGCTAAATGTAGGAAAAATTAAAGCTAAAGTTGCATAAAGTTAAAGCCAAAGGTAAGTTAAAAGTAGCAAAATGTTGAATTAAAGCTTAAGTTAGAAAGTAGCAGCTGAAAGCTTAAGTAACAGAAGGTTAGCTGAAAGCTTAAGTAGCAGAAGGTTAGCTGAAAGCTTAAGTAGCAGAAGGTTAGCTGAAAGCTTACGTAGCAGAAGGTTAGCTAAAAGCTTAAGTAGCAGAAGGTTAGCTGAAAGCTTAAGTAGCAGAAGGTTAGCTGAAAGCTAAAGTAGCAGAAGGTTAGCTGAAAGCTAAAATAGCAGAAGGTTAGCTGAAAGCTAAAGTAGCAGAAGGTTAGCTGAAAGCTAAAGCAGCAGAAGGTTAGCTGAAAGCTAAAGCAGCAGAAGGTTAGCTGAAAGCTAAAGCAGCAGAAGGTTAGCTGAAAGCTAAAGCAGCAGAAGGTTAGCTGAAAGCTAAAGCAGCAGAAGGTTAGCTGAAAGCTAAAGTAGCAGAATGTTAGCTGAAAAGCTAAAGTAGCAGAATATTATTCTCTTCCGGCTCTTGGCGAAGCAGGTTGCTTCTCTTTCTGCTCCTCTCCTCCCTAAAGTTTTCCTCCTCCCTGCTTTTGCATTTTTGTCTCGTCTGCAACTCTTCAGTGCTCACTCGAAGCAATTTGGAAAATGGATTTAATTGCGTGGGCTGTTTCCTCTATCGATAAAATTTTTTCCACGAAGCGCTCCGGACCAGGAGAACCGGCGTGCCCCCTCGACACGCATGCGGTGGGCTACATTATGGACTCGTGGGGAGAATGGAAGTTAATGTGTCTGACCGTTCTTTCTGTCGAAGACGTGGAAGATTTGTGGATTATTGGAATATTGGTGGCAGCTGCTCTGCTTTTTGGCTTAGGCGGAGGTTTCTGCTACTGGAAGCTGAGGGAGACTGCCGCGGCGATCAACGCGCTGGCGAAACTTCCTGCTCAACAAGATTCTTTGATCCGGGCTGTGACCTCAATGACCCAGCTGTTGTTCGAGCTGAATCGCACGATGGGAGCAGTGGTGGACAGCCGCGGACCTGCAGTGCGTTTTGGGACTCGTTTACAGCCGACCGGGCTTCATCAGGGCACAGATGGGGATTTGTAGCTCGGAACCTCACATGATTCGGCGATTTGGACCTAGACAGCACCTGGACTTCAAGGCTGCAGTCAAAGTACACTGTAGCCTGGCCTGAAAATAAATAAAGCAACTAATCTAATCGGGACTCAGAGCAACCTTGAAAAGAGGCTGACTGCAAACTTCTCCTGGAGTCGAAAGCTGTTGAAAACTGTCGCTGCCCCCCCTCCCCCCAGAGGTCTCTGTGTGCATTCAGATGGAGCCGAGCTGAGGCCATCTGCAGACTGTGCTTATCTGAAATGATTACTCACGGACTATCTCCCTGCTTGCCATCAAATGCAACATGTCTTTGTCTTTATCCGTGCTGAGCTGGTAGAGTTTTTTGACTTTATCATAGAATGTCCTAAGACAAAATGTGATAGATTCTTTTTTGAATACCAATGATTATCCGACTGTATGTTCCTTTTTTCCATATCTGATTGTTGGTGGCGCGGTTTAATTACTGCTGCGGCTTTCCGTGCGTACGTCCCTCTTAGGATGGTGCGCGCGCCAATTGCAACACTTTGTACCTTGGTGCAAATATGCCAATAAAGATTTATTCTATTCTATTTCTATTCTATTCTATGTTAGCTGAAAAGCTAAAGTAGCAGATGAAAAGAGAAACAAGATGTTTGCTGAAGCAGATTTCAAAGAAGTCAGTGTCTTTGAATTAGAGTTGACGAGCGCTTAATGTATTTCTGTAGGTAAAATATTTGTTAATGAAGTTAATTATAAAGTTATAAAACCCAAAAGCCTCGGCACCCATCCCCTGAATGAGCTGAATGTTTTGAACGTCTCTCTTGTGGATGAGTCCTCGAGGCTCAGTGGGATTAACCTGTCTAAATAAAGGTTGAATGACATACAAACAGTTAAAATAGCACAAAGTGTGCAGAAGTAGATGAAGAAGATAAACCAGGGTGCGTCTGCTCCATCACTATTTTCACTGTTGGGTGAAAAGTTTCAGGTTTTAGTTTTTTCTAACATTTATATCCCAGAACTGCTAGTTCCCTGAAGGCTCCTCCAGAATCAGCAGCTAAACCCAAACTAACTGTTTGCAGACTTCATGGGGATGAAGATCGTCGGCGAGATGCTGCGGATGGCCGGAGCGTTCTTCATCCGGAGGTCGTTCGGTGGAGACCAACTGTACTGGGCCGTTTTCTCCGAGTACGTCAAGGTCATGGTGAAGGTAAACGCTGGGACTCGTGGGAGCGGTTTCTTTTGTTTACACTGTTTTATTTTATTTATTTATTACCACAGATTGGATTTGCACCCGTGGAATTTTTTCTGGAGGGAACCAGAAGCAGAACGGCCAAATCTTTGACTCCAAAGTTGGGTAAGCGACGAGACGGTGCGTATGGAAACCACCACAGAACTAGAGAAATTGCATTTCCTGTGAAAATGCATGTGTGAATGCCTTTTGTTCAAGAATTACCTTAAAACAGCTGAACAGTAGCTAAAGAAATGTAGAAAGAAGCTTAACTTTCCGAAAGGAAGTTGAAGGAGCTTAACTGTGCCAACTAAGGTGGACAGATGTCTACATTTGTGCAAGTAGAAATTATCAGAGAAAAGCTGAAATTTGCTATTAAACCAACAGCTAAATAGTAGCTAAAGAATCAAAAAGATGCTTAAATTAGGAAAAGGAATCAGAAAGAGCATAATTGTGAATAATATGAAATATATTAAACTATTTTAAATCTGAAACAGTATGAAATAAGTAGAAATAAGTACAAAATGGGAAAATTATCTGAAAAAATATGCAATTAGCAAAAAACAGCTGAATATTATCTAAAATAGCAGAAATAAGCTTAAATTAGCAGAAGGAATCAGAAAGAGCATAACTGTGAATAATCTGAAATATCTGAAACAATCTGAAATCTGAAACCGGTAGAATTAAACACAAAACATGGAAATTAACTGAAAAAAAGAAGCTGAAATTATCACCAAAAAACAGCAGAATATATCTAAAATATCAGAAAGAAGCTTAAATGTCTTAGAAATTAGTAGAGAGAGTACAGTACAGTATTGCAGAATTAGGCTGGAAAATGTTTTAAATGAGTGCAAATAATGTGGAATTGGTTGAAACAAGCTTAAATTAGCATTAAAACATCTTAATACCGTAGTAGCTAAAATAGCAGAAGAAGCTGAAACTAGCAGAAATAAGCACAAAGCAGCATAATCTGAAATATCTGAAACAATCTGAAATTTCAAAAATCTGTAATAAGCAGAAATAAGCAAAATAAAGTAGAAATTATCTGAAAGAGCTGAAATTGGCTAAAAACAGCTGAACAATAGCTAAAACAAGCAGAAATAATCTTAAATTACCAGAAGGAAGTTGGTAGAGCATGGTTTTGCTGAATTAGGCTGTAAAAAGTTGGATTGATTTAAAAGAAATGTGGAATTAGCTGAAAAAGCTTAAATTAGCATAAAACAGCTAAATAGTAGCAAAAAAAGCAGAAATATCTGAATCTTCTGAAAATTAACTGAAAGGAGCATAACGATCTGAAATCAGCAGAAATAAGTCAGTAGAAGTACAAAAATGTTGAAGTAAGCTGAATAAAGCTGAAAAGAGCACAAAGCAGTTGAAGAAACAGCTGAAATTAGCTGAAAGTAGCTGAAATATATTTTTTTAAATGTACAAGGAAGCTGAAAGAAGTTGAGCTGGTTCAAAATGTGAAAGGAGTAATAAAATATTGTAAAGAGATCTAATGATATGAACGATGTAAACTGAGCTCAATTCATTTTCAATGGCGAAAAAAATGGTGGAAAAGGCTAAATATTTCAAAAAGCTAAAGTTGCACCAATACCAAACGTCATAGCCAGATTGTCCTGAACGAGTTGACCGTTTTGATTTATGAATTGTTGAAATAGCACAAAAACTGTGAGTAGTTAGATGCCGAATAACGTACGGAAGAAAAAGTGAATGACTATAGTGTGAATGCCTGGTAGGCATCCACACAACAAGACACGCTAACCCGCGCTGACTTGGAGGAGACGTTGGACCGTTAGTAACCTGATTGTTGCTACGTTCTCTTCGGCTCCTGTGCATGCCGTGAAAGACGTCACGTTGTCGGCAACACGTCGGACCCCTTCAGGATGAGAGTTGGACTTCACCAGATCTGCCGATTATGTTCATAACTTTTATGGACAGGATTTCTCGGTGCCGTCCGCGGGTGGAGGGCGTCGGTTTCCACCAACAGTTGTGGTCCCAATGGAGTCGTCGTGTCGTGATCTCCAGCTGTCACTGGAGCAGTTTGCAGCCGAGTGACGAGGTCGGGATGAGAATCGGCACCTCCAAATCTGAGGCCATGCTCCTCAGTCGGACCACTGTCCTCTCCGGGTTGGGGGTGAGATTCTCCTTTTCTGAACGCCTTGGTGTCCTCCCTAAAGAGGTGACTGTGGAGAGATGCCTCCACCATGACCCGACTCCAGGACGAGCAGAAGATGTTGGTTGGATTCAGACATGATCTCTCGTGCTGTGGTGTCTGCAGGGCTGCTGAACATCGTGATGGATCCGTTCCTTAAAGGCGAAGTGTTCGACGTGAGCCTGGTCCCGGTCAGCATCAGCTACGAGAGGGTTCTGGAGGAGGCGCTTTACGCCAGAGAGCTGCTGGGTGTCCCCAAGCCCAAAGAGTCCACATCTGTGAGTCTTTTGAACATCTGGCATGTTTTTTTTACTGGGAAGAAGACTAGGGATGCACCGATCCACAATTTCTTACTTCCAATCCCGATACTTAACTCTGGGTATCGTCCGATACCGATCCAGTTCCGATATCATCATCACTGATTTTATATGAGGCTGTAATAATGAATTTCATGAACGGAGAGCACGTGTCTTCACATTGTGCAAGTTAAATCCAATGAAGACACTCCGAGCGTCAGAACAGGAAACACCCAAATTTTAATAGCACACAAGAGGCAGGTCTATATCACAGACGTCCATCTCACTCACCGTGCATTGTGGGAAATCAACACAGTCCACTCCCCGTTTTAAGTTTCGTTTTTGATTGTGGCACTATGAGTTGTAATTCTTGTTGGCTTTGGTCAACGGATACAGATTTAAACTATACATTGAATTTATAAATGTATTAAATGTAAATTCAATGTACTGTATAGTTTAAATCTGTATCCGTTGACCAAAGCCAACAAGAATTACAACTCACAGTGCCACAGTCAAACATGAAACTTAAAACGGGGAGTGGACTGTGTTGATTTCCCACAATGTTTAGCGGTATGTTAGTGTTCCAGGCTGCACCGTGAGTGAGATGGACGTCTGTGATATAGACCGGCCTCTTGTGTGCTATTAAAATTTGGGTGTTTCTTGTTGTGACGCTAGAGTGTCTTCATTGGGTTTAACTCACACAATGTTAAGACTGTAGTCACAGAATATGGTGTAACACATGTGCTCTCCATTCATGGATCGGAAATATCGGCAGGTTGGATCGGAAAATCCGATACGTAAATTATGTTGGTATCGGAGGCCGATACCGATACTGGATCGGATCGGCCCCATCCCTAAAGAAGACGTAACTTCAGAACCCAAACAGCTGTAGTCACTGAAAATTATTTATTTTCAAAGATGTTTGTTGAGCTGGAAATTGTCTTTAGATTAATTTTTAACTTTTCTGTTCTTTTATTATATGACAGTCTTGTTTTGTTGTTGTTGTCTTTGTGTTTTTAGGGTTTGTTTAAAGCCAGGAGGGTTCTGAGTGAAGACTACGGCAGTATTCATGTGTACTTTGGTCAGCCTGTGTCCGTCAGAAGTTTAGCTGAGGGCAGAGTTAACCGCCGCCAGTTCAACCTGACGCCGAGGTACCGAACACGAAACATAAACTCACCTTAAAGTCCGACTGAACTCTGACGTCCGTGCTGCGGTCTGCATTCTAACCTAATGTCCTCACTACTATTTTAACTGTTCATATATTTAAAAAAATTGCTGATTTTAAAAACTAATTTACAGATTTTTTCCCATAAGATCATTTTCAATTCTTTCTAAATATGCTTCATTAAGTCTTGTCTTTTTAAGCCTTTTTTTAGCTACCATTCTGCTACTTTCAGCTTTTAGTGAGCCATTTGCCACTTTTGTCTTTGAGCTAACTTTTTCTGCCTTTACTTTTTATCTAAACTCTTGCTACTTTAACATTGTATCCACCATTCTGCTACTCTTTAGCTTTTAGCTAACCTTTTGATACTTTTAACTTTTAGCTACCAATCTGCTACTTTTAGTTTTTTTGTTAACCTTTTGCTTATTTTTGTTTTAGCGACCATTCTCATACTTTTAGCTTTTAGCTAGCTTTTTTTAAGCTTTCAACTACCATCCTGCTGCCTTTAGCTTTTAGCTAGCATTTGCATCTTTGAACTAGTCTTTTGCACTTTTAGATTTAGCTGCAGTCAATTTTTAGGTTTTAGCTATTTTCACTACTTGTTATTTGCTAGTCATTTGATTTTGTTAGCATTTAGCTTGCTCTTTGCTACTTTTGGCTTTGGCCAAATTTTTGCTACATTTTAGCTTGGTTCCAAACTTTTGCCACTTTTTGCTTCCAACTAGTCTTTTATGACTTTAAAGATAGTTTTTAGCTCAGTGATCGTTAATAAAACTCACAGGACATGATCACTGGATTTTCATCTACAGCTGGTTACTGTAACTTCTGGAGTTACGATAGCCGAAGCAGCTGACATTAGAGCTAGGATAGCCGAAGCAGCTGACATTGGAGCTAGGATAGCCGAAGCAGCTGACATTGGAGCTAGGATAGCCAAAGCAGCTGACATTAGAGTTAGGATAGCCGAAGCAGCTGACATTGGAGTTAGGATAGCCGAAGCAGCTGACATTAGAGTTAGGATAGCCGAAGAAGCTGACATTGGAGTTAGGATAGCCAAAGCAGCTGACATTGGAGTTACGATAGCCGAAGCAGCTGACCTTAGAGTTACGATAGCCGAAGCAGCTGACATTAGAGTTAGGATAGCCGAAGCAGCTGACATTAGAGTTAGGATAGCCGAAGCAGCTGACATTAGAGTTAGGATAGCCGAAGCAGCTGACATTAGAGTTAGGATAGCCGAAGCAGCTGACATTGGAGTTAGGATAGCCGAAGCAGCTGACATTAGAGTTAGGATAGCCGAAGCAGCTGACATTGGAGTTAGGATAGCCGAAGCAGCTGACATTGGAGTTACGATAGCCGAAGCAGCTGACCTTAGAGTTAGGATAGCCGAAGCAACTGACATTAGAGTTAGGATAGCCGAAGCAACTGACATTAGAGTTAGGATAGCCGAAGCAGCTGACATTAGAGTTAGGATAGCCGAAGCAACTGACATTAGAGTTAGGATAGCCAAAGCAGCTGACATTAGAGTTAGGATAGCCGAAGCAGCTGACATTAGAGTTAGGATAGTCGAAGCAACTGACATTAGAGTTAGGATAGCCGAAGCAGCTGACATTAGAGTTAGGATAGCCGAAGCAACTGACATTAGAGTTAGGATAGCCAAAGCAACTGACATTAGAGTTAGGATAGCCGAAGCAGCTGACATTAGAGTTACGATAGCCGAAGCAGCTGACCTTAGAGTTAGGATAGCCGAAGCAACTGACATTGGAGTTACGATAGCCGAAGCAGCTGACCTTAGAGTTAGGATAGCCGAAGCAACTGACATTGGAGTTACGATAGCCGAAGCAGCTGACCTTAGAGTTAAGATAGCCGAAGCAGCTGACATTAGAGTTAGGATAGCCAAAGCAGCTGACATTAGAGTTAGGATAGCTAAAGCAGCTGACATTAGAGTTCAGATAGCTGAAGCAGCTGACAGAGTTATTCTAGCCAAAGCAACTGACATTAGAGTTAGGATAGCCGAAGCAGCTGACATTGGAGTTAGGATAGCCAAAGCAGCTGACATTAGTTAGGATAGCCAAAGCAGCTGACATTAGAGTTCAGATAGCTGAAGCAGCTGACATTGGAGTTAGGATAGCCAAAGCAGCTGACATTAGTTAGGATAGCCAAAGCAGCTGACATTAGAGTTACGATAGCTGAAGCAGCTGACATTGGAGTTAGGATAGCCAAAGCAGCTGACATTAGTTAGGATAGCCAAAGCAGCTGACATTAGAGTTACGATAGCTGAAGCAGCTGACATTGGAGTTAGGATAGCCAAAGCAGCTGACATTAGTTAGGATAGCCGAAGCAGCTGACATTAGAGTTCAGATAGCTGAAGCAGCTGACATTGGAGTTAGGATAGCCAAAGCAGCTGACATTAGTTAGGATAGCCGAAGCAGCTGACATTAGAGTTCAGATAGCTGAAGCAGCTGACATTGGAGTTAGGATAGCCAAAGCAGCTGACATTAGTTAGGATAGCCGAAGCAGCTGACATTAGAGTTCAGATAGCTGAAGCAGCTGACATTGGAGTTAGGATAGCCAAAGCAGCTGACATTAGTTAGGATAGCCGAAGCAGCTGACATTAGAGTTCGATAGCTGAAGCAGCTGACATTGAGTTAGGATAGCCAAAGCAGCTGACATTAGAGTTAGGATAGCCGAAGCAGCTGACATTAGAGTTAGGATAGCCGAAGCAGCTGACATTAGAGTTAGGATAGCCGAAGCAGCTGACATTAGAGTTAGGATAGCCGAAGCAGCTGACATTAGAGTTAGGATAGCCGAAGCAGCTGACATTAGAGTTAGGATAGCCGAAGCAGCTGACATTAGAGTTAGGATAGCCGAAGCAGCTGACATTAGAGTTAGGATAGCCGAAGCAGCTGACATTAGAGTTAGGATAGCCGAAGCAACTGACATTAGAGTTAGGATAGCCGAAGCAGCTGACATTAGAGTTAGGATAGCCGAAGCAACTGACATTAGTTAGGATAGCCGAAGCAGCTGACATTAGCCAACACTTAAATGGCTGCAACTCAGTCAGTTTTACAGACACGGAGCTGCAGTAACCTGTGGTAGTAGCTGAGAGTCATCCCTGTCTTACACGCAGTGTGCTGATGAGGTGTGCAGCTGGGCCTTGTGTCACTTTGACTAAATCGTCTTTAATGCTTTTGGCGGGTGATATGCATTCATCCAAGGAATTCTGGGCCATTAGTTTTTTTTTTTTGTTTTTTTACAACCGAGTTTGTCTAAATGTTGAGTTTGTAATATATATATTTTTAGAAAACGCTCCTTAACTGTTATTAAAATGTTTGTTTTGCTCCTCTCTGTTTAAGGCAGATAAAACTGTAAACTAAGAAGTAAAACACGTTTAGGACCAGCATGCACCATTCTTTGATACCAGAGTGTTATTTTTTTGCCTGCAGCGCGTAAATAAACCATCGGAACCAAATGGACCCATTTGTCCAACAAGAAGCTTGTGGTGCAGCTGCAGCTGGACTCGTAGCAACAAATGGAATAACTACGGTAGTTTTTCATTTTCAGACACATCCCCAGGAAACCCGGAGAGGAGATCCACAGCTTCGTCAACGACTCGGCCTACAGGCTGGTTCGGGCCCAGGAGGAGAACATGGTCCTGAAGCCGTGGGTTCTTCTGGCCTGCTTTCTGCTGCAGAACCAGGCCGCCGGGAGCAAACAGGGGCTGTCTTTGGAGGAGCTGACCCAACGAGCCGTGTGGCTCAGAGACCTCTCCCGGCAGTTTGGAGCCTTCCTTCACTGGCCTGGTACTGTTCTGTGACCGCTCCGACACGATCAGGGGTCTGTGTTCTGCAGCGAGACGATTCATTCATTGAAAATTAGACGACGTGTTTTGGTTGTATCAATGTGAGCCTCAGTCTCCTACCGCTCGATTTCTGCTCCAACTTCTGTCACTTCAAGTCCTCACGGCTTTTAGTCACTGTGTCTTTTCAAAAGACAGAAGAACTTTTAAGTTTTTGCTTTCCACCTGGCATCCCTCTGACTCTGGTTACATCTGGGGATTAGTTTATTGAAATCTTGTCGCCCAACGAGACAGTCAAATGTGTACTCGTGTGTACTCGTTAGTACTTGTTAGAAACAAAACATAGCCCTGCTGATTTGATTTTGCTAATTTATTGCAAACCAAAAGATTTTTGGTACGATGTGTTTTTAGTGTGTTTTAAAAAAAAATCAGAGATGATACATTTAAACAAAAAGTTCAAATCAAAAACTAGAAAAATCACGGCTACTCTGTAGTTTAGCTCTGATGGATGCAGCAGACAAAGAAAAACAAACTGGAAACTGTTAAAGAATCAGTAAAAACAAGCTAATGAATAAACTTTATACGACATAATCAGTGCTTTTAATTATTGTTAAAAACACTTTTTAGTAAACATAACTGCAAACTTGTCGCTTTGTGGCAAAATTCGCCTATTTCAATCAAAAATACAGTATTTTCAACTTTCCTGCCAGTTCTGTGAGCTTAATAGATTGATCGTTACTTCTGATTATGAGTTGCAAAACCTTCCCTCAAGTTCGGCCGAAAGCAGCGGGCGGAAGCACTGTTGGCTTCTGGGTAGTGTAGTTCTTTTTTGACTGGTGTTACAGTGTAGGCTTATTCAAAGAAAACTACAAAATGGCGGTGCCTGTCCGAAATATTATTACTTTTTGTTAACTTTTTTCCCATGCTGTCCCAATCGCACAAGTATTATTAACAATCGTTGAAATACCACGAAGGGGAGAGTTCACGAAAGTCGAACCACAAAGTATCGAGGGACTACTGTATGT
>JBBPBX010066920.1:0-19547 GCA_038048925.1 Garcialebias charrua
ATTTTTGTGATGAATTTGTGTATTACAATTAGGAAAATTAAGTAGAATTATTCATTTTGTGAACATCTTGATGTTGTGCCATCTTTTAGTTTGTGTATTTCAATTAGAAAAATTAAGTAGAATTAAGTAGAATTATTCATTTTATGATCTAGTTTGTGTATTACAGTTAGGAAAATCAATAAAAAATAAAAAAATAAAAAAAATAGGAAAATTAAATAAAATTATAAAAAAAAAATAAAAAAAAAAAAAAAAAATTAGAATTAGAAAATTAATTAGAATTATCGGTGATGTAGTTTGTGTTTTACAGTTAGAAATATTAAGTAGAATTATTCATTTTGTGATCTAGTTTATGTTTTACAGTCAGGAAAATTAAGTAGAATTATTCATTTTGTGATGTAGTTTGTGTATTACAGTTAGGAAAATAGGTAGAACTATTCATTCTGTGATGTTGCTTGAAAGTTATCATTGGTTGAACAAACTGTGAAATAGGGGCAGATATAATAAGATTTCATCTTCTTTCTGCTCCCTTCATTTTATCCTACTTGTAATCTTGTATCTGATGAAACTGTCTTGTATTGTTCTTTTAAAATGAATGAATAAACATCAAATCAAATCAAATCAAATAATAATAATAACCAGCTTAAAGGCACGGTCTACCTCAATTCAGGGAGTTCGATTGTGGAATGTTCTGGTGAGTGATGTTAAAAATGCAAAATCAATGTATGTATACATTTAAGAAAAAGGTCAAAAAGGACTTGCTCAAAAACTATATATGATGTAGCTTAGTGTGTTTGTGTATTACAGTTAGAAAAATTAAGTAGTTATTCATTTTGTGATGTAGTTTGAAGGTTATCATTGTTTGAACAAACTGTGAAATAAGGGGCAGATATAATAAGATTTCATCTTCTTTCTGCTCCTTTCATTTTATCCTACTTGTATTCTTGTTTCTGATGAAACTGTTTTGTATTGTTCTTTTAAAATGAATGAATAAACATCAAATCAAATCAAATAATAACTGGCCGCTACTGCAAACATATACTATTCTGTTTTTTATTCTTAACTCGGATATTACAGGTTAAAATCTGTATTGCAGTTTCAGGACTTTGTTAAAGTGTTTCGCCTTATTTGTTAATTTGTTTCAGAATTTGTTCATTTGTTTCAGGACTTTGTTAAAGTGTTTCGCCTCGTTTGTTAATTTGTTTCAGAATTTGTTAATTTGTTTCAGAATTTGTTAATTTGTTTCAGAACTTGTTAATTTGTTTCAGAACTTGTTTTTTCATTCAACCTTTATTTATACAGGCTGTTAAAGTGTTTTGCCCCTCAGGGCCACCGTATAATTAGCCTGTTTAGACATGCTGCTAATAATGATTCTAAATATTAAAGTAGAACACTAGCATACACTTAAATAAACAGCTATACAGAAAACTTTTTTAGTATTTTATAAACATGAGCACTCTGCTCACCAATATGGAGTTCAGTCCATTAACTATAAGCTCTTTAGCAAGGCTGTCTGTCAGTATGTTTGTGTTGTACTGGGATGTTTTCCCCCTCAGTATGAATAAGCACTTACATGAAAATGACATCAGATTCATTGAAACTCTGGGATTTTAAAAGACGGCAATAACAAACTGTTTCGCCCTATTTGATGTCACTGTTTGTCTTTTGTTAACGTGTTGTTGTTTTTTCTGTCAGGGGTTGGTGCGTTGGCCTTCCGAAGATGGATGGCAGGCGGAGTGTGTCGGAGCAAGGTCAGGCTGGATGGCAAAACGGTCCTGATCACAGGAGCTAACACTGGCATTGGGAAGGAGACCGCCATGGACATGGCTCAGAGAGGTGAGAGTGAAGAAAGACTCCTTCTGCTGATTTTAACCATTTGAAAATTTAATTTTGATTCCTGCATGTGCATTAAAGTGAGCAATGTTTAAAGAATAAAGCAGAACTTGAAATACAAATAATTATTTACAGTAATATAGCTTACGTCAGTGTGTCTCAGATTTTAAATATAGTGGTATTAAGTATTAAATATTGTCTCTGGAGTCAGCATTTTGCTATAAAGAGCACACACATTATATATTTATTTATTTATTTGCTTGGGTCAAGGGGCCAGAGTAATCCTGGCCTGCAGAGATATGACCAAAGCCCGGATCGCAGCAGATGAGATTCGTCAAAAGAGTGGGAATGGCAACGTGACTGTGAAGAAACTGGACCTTGCCTCCCTGCAGTCTGTCAGAGACTTGGCTAAAGATGTCCAGGAGAACGAGGACCGCTTGGATGTCCTGATCAACAACGCAGGTGTGCAGTTTTCTCCTCCTTCATTCTGCAGCAATGATGTGTTTTCTCGTTGGTTGGACATTTTGGAAAGCAGAAGAAATAACATGAATTTGAGGTAAACTTTTATCATATCAACTGGTTAGTTTATAACTATTTTTTACTTTTATCTTGTTATTGTTGTATTATTATTAGGCATAATGATGTGTCCTAAGTGGAAAACCGAGGATGGTTTTGAAATGCAGTTTGGTGTGAACCATTTGGGACATTTTCTCCTCACCAACTGTCTCCTTGATTTGCTGAAGAAGTCTGCTCCAAGTCGCATTGTCGTTGTCTCAAGCCGTGCACAGGAGAGAGGTAAAATGTTATTTTATCTCTTTTTTTTTATACATATTGAATGATTATTCCAACTGCATATAGCAGTCATTCATGAAGTATTTTATCAGTAACTTATTCAGAGTCAGAGAGTCTTTATTGTCATTTGCACCGCATGTGGTACATGTGATGAAAACGAGATTATGTACACGGGGTCCCAGTTACATCCAACAACAAATGAAAGAGAAAAACAGTAAAAACATCTAGAATTAACTAAGAGAAACATCAACTAGTAATACACTAAGCCTATTCATATGTTTTTCATTATTATTATTATTATTATTATTCATTATTATATTTATTATTTCTATTCATTATTCATATGTTAATGAAGTTTTGTAATGAAACCATCCCTTGCAGGTCGAATACATTTTGATGACATTAACCTTGATAAAGAATACAAACCAGAAGAGAGCTACTTCCAAAGCAAGCTGGCAAATGTTCTCTTTGCCAGAGAACTGGCTGCAAGACTGCAAGGTATTTTCCAGTGTACAGTCTTTTTTTTAAATGTAGCATTGTTAAAAGCACATGCACTATATAATGCATGTTGCGTTTCATTTCAGTTCTCTGTGATTCTCAGTGTATTTTTCCTCAGTGTGGTGTTTCTTGCCTGGTGGCTAACATTGATCTGATGGACCTCTCTCATTAGGCACCGATGTGACCGTGTACAGTCTTCACCCTGGGGTCATCCGCACAGAGTTAGGCCGCCATGTGTTTCAAACTGTGGCTCTGTGGAAGAGGATTTTGTTCTCCGCCTTTGTATTTTTATTTAAAAGTCCATGGGAAGGAGCCCAAACCACCATCTACTGCGCTGTGGACGAGAGTGCTGCAAACCAGAGTGGCCTCTACTACAGGCAAGTACATCTGACCACAAACAGGAAGTGTATGAACTGGAATTTTAAAATGTTGTTTTTATCCGAATGAAATAAAATAAAAATGAAGGTAAATTTAGTTGATTGTCACAATTGTTACATTTTTAACTGCATAGCAGATGATTCTAGTAATTTATTGCAAGGTTTAGTGGTGGGTATAACCCAAAAAATTAGCTTAGCTTACGCTAAACCGCTAAACGCGTACAAAAACATTGCAGAAGCTGAACCACTCACCGCTCAGATGACTGTCAGTCTGCGTCACGTGCCTTCATCTCTTTCTAGCTGAAGCTGCGTCGACCAATCACGTCTTGTCACGTGTACATGTCATGCGCCTAACGGATGCTTCTAGACATGCCCACAACACACATGAACAAGCTCGTGAATTTTGTTAGCGGATTTAAAGTTGGCTAACTCTTAATTAGCAGAAGCTAATTCCACTGATTTCCAGAGTTAGCGAAAATGCTAATCCGCTAAACAAAAAATTAGCTTGGCTATTAGCGGTTAGCAGATTAGCGGAACTGTGCCCACCACTGGTGTATGGTTTATTTCACACTCTTTTGACTATACAGGTAGTCCCCGACTTACGACCGAGTTCCGTTCCTGCGAGTTGCTCGTAACACGAAAATTCGTAAGTTGGAACACGAAGCACATGTTCTCGTAAGTCCGGATTTTCGCTCGTAAGTTGGAACATTTATGCTAGCGCTACTACAAACACTCGTTTTTCATCAAAAACGTTCATATTAGTTCATAAACATGGTCGGAAACGTGTTTCCAAACGGTTAGCTAACACACTTTCATCTAAAAACACAAAAAAGTGCTGTATTTTTTACAAATTTACTTCTCTTTCGCCAGCTCGTAAGTCCGAATCCTCGTAGGTCAGAGCGCTCGTAAGTCGGGGACTACCTGTATAGCACACATTGTTGCTGACATTTTATCATTTCTTCGTTTAGTGATTGTGCCCTGAAAACACCGGCACCTCAGGCTCTGGATGATGCTGCAGCCAAGAAGCTGTGGGACCTCAGTGCCTCCATGGTTGGACTGGCTTAAACAAGGAGCCTACGATGCTTCTACGGCGTCTGTCATTCCTGCTGTAGAGTTAGTATTTTTTGTTTATTTGCATTAATAATTCACTGAAATCCTTCATTATAGTCCAACGGGCTGAAGGGTTTTACTTTACCATACCCAAGATTTATCATGAGGTCAATTATTCAAGAGCTAAAATATTTTGCACTATTTACTCTTTCTCCATCTATATAACACTTATCACAGCTTTGTCTTTTTCTATGTATTCTGCACACTTTGTGATTTATTCTACAATAATGTCTGCTTAGTGCTGGATGTGCCTGTTCATACATCTTGTACATGCGCGTAGCGAGGGGGGGTTCGGGGGGTTCGGATGATTCGCCCACTTTGCCTATGAAGTCCCATCTAGGGATTGTATGAGGGGCAGTTCGTTTTAAGGAGATGTTGACCAGGATGAAGCAACACGCCTCAGTAGCTCACTGGAAACGCGTTGGGTTGCCGCTCCAAACCTTATCTAGACCAAGTGGGTTCGATTCCCACTTCGTATAATGTTTTTTTTTTTAGATTATTTATTCTTTCCAGATTAAAAAAACACAAGAAAACTATTTACAAAACAACAAGAAATAAAACAATACATGAAATGAAAGGAAGCAGAAGAAGAAAATAATCTTATTATACTGTATCTGCCCCTTCTCAAACAATTTTTTTTTTCAAACACTCGATTCAAACAACTTTTTTTTTATCCAATAAAAGACGAACGTAAAATAAGTTGTTTGAATCGAGTGTTTGAAAAAAAACATTTGTTTGAGAAGGGGCAGATATAATAAGATTATTTTCTTCTTCTGCTTCCTTTCATTTCATGTATTGTTTTATTTCTTGTTGTTTTGTAAATAGTTTTCTTGTGTTTTTTAAAATCTGGAATGAATAAATAATCTAAAAAAAAAAAGTTATACCAAGTGGGAATCGAACCGGCAACCCAACGCGTTTCCAGTGAGCTACTGAGGCGTGTTTATCTTTCAAGGTCCACATTTATTTCAAACGAACCGCCCCTCATAAAATTCTGGCTACGCCCCTCTTGTAGACTGAATACATTGTTCCCATTAAGACACAAGATGAGTAAAGGCTTTAAAATGCTGCATTTATTCATAATCCTTAACATTTGCAATTTGTTCACTGAAGTTAATACTTGTTCAAGCAATTTGTATCAGTGTGTCACTAAAGTGATGAAATCATTTGAAGCAAACCAAAAGTTTTATACAGTATAAAGAAAGTGCCCTTGGACCCGCACTGATTGTGGTATTTGATTTTAATTTTTGATGTGTCAAGAGGAGTAGGATCCTCTTTGAGGAGTAACGTGTGTGTGTGTGTGTGTGTGTGTGTGTGTGTGATGCCTTCAAGGCTCAGAGCTGTTACGGGAAGCACAAAAAAGAAGACTGTCAGCTCACTGAGCAGCACCCTTGTGTAAGAGTGTTTTAGATCCAGAATGATCTTTGAATGTCTTGTTACTCTAATTTTCTTTGTTATTATTATTTTTTTTTTTGAAGAGGACCTGTTGGTGAATGTGTTCAGTGAATGACAACTCATAATGGGCTAAGTGTGCAACAAGAAGTTTGATATTCTTATCAATAAAACTTTGATTAAAAGTAGTTTTTTGTTGTCTTTTTGTCAGTTTTTACTGATGTGTGAAAATAAGAACAGTTTCAAAGGTAAGGTTTCTACAAAGTTATATACATTTAAAGAGGACTTCATATAAAGGGGAAATAAATGAAAGTTGTACTTTTTGTGCAGCATTTTAAGCTGCAGCATGATGTTGGTTTGAGCTCCTAATGTGTTGCTCATTTATTAAAAATTCCTAAAATTATAAAAATCATAAACTGATCAAATGCTTGGGAAGATTTCTGACCATAAAACCAAAACACAGAAAACATACCCAGTAAGTTTCTTTTCGCATACCAGAAAAAAGTCTTTGCACATTTCAATGTTACCAACGTTTTTCCTAATATTTTACATCTGTAGATACTATTTATAGTCTTTGTTTGGCTATAATCTACACACATCGCTTTGTTACAGTTGAAACATCAACTCTTTGGCCTAGAAGTGCTGTTAATCTGACAGCTCAGCACATTGAACTCACCCTGTTAATCACGTCACATACCGGTTATTCCATCCACAGCGTGCAGTTAATTACATTTTTCTTGCTGTATCATGTCAGGTTGTTCCAGAAAGTACAAATTTTGAAATTTCCAGATCAGCTAGAACACTAGAAAAGCTCTAAATTATAGCAAATTTATTGCTTCAAGAACAAAGTGTTTGAGTTTAACACATTAAAAAAGCTTCATTATTAAACGTGTAAAAAAAAAAATCAATAAACAGCTTTGGTCAACTTGTGCAACTGCAAAATACACACTCCACATAACGACCAACAAACCCATAAGTGTTAAAATGTGTCCACGATCTCGGTGTTGGCTCTTCGGGACCGGTCGGTAATGTCATGCACATGCCCTTATCAGTTCTCCGTCCAACGGATCCAGAATCTATAGCTGGGCTGGAAAAGTGATAAGGAGATGTGAGCGACCACAGCACCTCTGCATCCGTTTACATGGCACCAAACCGTGACAAAGAGCTCGTTAGTTCATGAACCAACATGGCATGAGAGAATCTGCAGAATCTTTTCTAGATCCCAACCAGGGCTTTCATAAAGCCGTCATCTCTTTCCTCCCGCTTCCAGCCTTGAAACAAGGAAGTTCCTGCGCTTCAGGGTAGATTTGTTCCTGAATGTCCCACCTTTCAGCGAAGACGTAAACCATCTTTGCCCGCTTCTCCGATCCACAAGCGTTTAAGAGACTAGCCACGCTCTTAACAACCAGTTGGTTCCAGCAGCAGCAGCCCTGTACTGGTTGACACAACTTTAAGACACACCCCATTGATGAGTTTTATTCCACCGGAGCCCCGCCTGGCTCAGGGAGAGCTCTCCTCTGCCATTGGTCTGTGCTCAGAACTCGCCATACCTGCCCCCTGGCCTTTTAGGACGTGAGCCAAAGAGTTTGTGTAGTCGTCAGTCACGTGGGAGATCAGTCAGTGGGATCCGAGAGCCCAGGTTTGGAGGGTGCTCCCCACAGGTGTGGCTGTGAAGTATATTCCAATATGTACATACCTGTCAGCTTCTCTGGTATTTATCTGCTCCTAGAACGTAAGACCACTGCTGACCATTTGCTCTCCTCTTTCATCCTCTTGGGGCCCAAACGGAGGGAGAAGGAAATAACTGTTGTTTCACGTGTGCAAACATATATGAGTAATTTTATCCCCGCACTGTTTGTCTTTTCTGGTTTCCTTTAAAGTGCGCTGCTTCCTTCTCATGCCGCTGGCGTCCGTTCAACAACAGTATAATGTACGAAACAACGCCAATACAGTACTTGGGAAACCTTCTGCTTAACGCAAAAGTCAAAGTTCACTTTGTGCCTAAAAGTAAAGTGTGAACTGGAGGAACTGTGACTTTTCACCAGTGCTGCAACGTGAGAGAGGGAGCTTAGTGATTTCTAGGAACAAGAGCTGGATTTCAACATACACCCTGACAATATGGCATTGGTTAGTACAGGTGCAGGCAGTGGCATGTACTTCTCCCCCCTCAGTAAAGAACTTGAGATCATCTGCGCTTGTTTTCTCCCTCTGGAGATCATAAAGCCTCTCAGAATTTTTTTTCTTGTCTGCCCGTTTGGTATGCAGGTGTAGTGATCCAGTCATATTCCTCATGCCTTTCTTCTTGCCCTTCACCTCTCTCTCTCTCTCTCTCTCTCTCATTTTTTACCAGAGTACAGACGTGAACATCGTATGCCTCAGGCAGGTGTGAAAATGCAGATTAGCTGCTTTTTGTAGGCCTACAACGGCACGGAGAGCGTGGGCTCATGCCATGACTACCTGTGAACGAGTCTGTGCCTGTACTGAGCTGAGTCAGAGCCGCCACAGTGACTAAGGTGCTCTCCGTTGCCAGTCTTTCAAACACAAAGTGCAGCGACAGGCTTCATTAGTCACTTCAACCTATAGACGTGCTGCCTGTGAATAAAACGATACACAAATATGTAAAATAATGGCAGAATGAAAATCTCATTTAAGGCTAGAACCTTAATTACTGTCAATGTTAAGACCCCTACAGTTACTGCCAACGAAAGGGTTCTGACCAGCCTGGTCATGGATGAGGAACATCTGAGGGCCCTGAAGTACCACAATATCAGCCATAAATCTGTTGGCCTCAGTGCGGTCTAATAAATCGAGCTTTCTTCCTGACGCTGGCATCAGATTGGTTTGGAGACCAAGTGAACTCTTCTAACTCTTTAATGTGCGCATGTGAGTGTGCAGTTTTATTTCATGTTACATGGTAAAGACCAATTTTGCAAAAAACTCCTACATTGTGGGAACCAACTGCTCCTTATGGGGCCCAAAGCCTGGGCTCCACAAGGATAAGTCTTGTTGGTGGGTTAGGGTTAAGTTTAGGGTCAAGGTCATAGAAGTGAATAAAAAAATGAATGGAAGTCGATGCAAAGTCCCTGTAAAGATAGAAAGACAAACGTGTAACATTGCACCAAACCACACCTGTGACAACTAATACGTATGACTAAAATATTAGCTTGTGACACCTAATATGTTCATTGTTTATTGCTGATGCACTATGTGAGCGGTATCATGTTACAGTATCCATCTACTTACCATCGTACAAAGTAATTCAATCTCAATGTTACTGCCTGTTATACGTACATATACAGTATATCCTGTATATATCCTGTGCATTTACCTTGAAATACTTATACATTTAAATTCATCCTGCTTGCGTCATTATATGATATTCTACCATTTTGTTGTTTACTATCTCTCTTTAGGGCCTTGTAAATGTTATAATTTTTCACTTTTTGGTACTTTATCTTTGTAACCTTATTGCATGCTTTATTTCTTGTTTGTTCTGTGATTAAATTTTTTTTTTAGCAAGTCAAATCGGTTCTTCTCATCCTAAGCATTTCATCGTACTGTTAACCTTGCATATGACAAATAAACTGAACTTGAACTTGTTTGTGTGTGTGCGTTTCTTGTAAAAAAAATTAAAATAAAGTACCGTTAATCAAATATTATGCAAGGTAACTAAAATAAATAAGCTAAAATGCTCAGGGGGCCACAGTTTTTGAAAGTCAACAGCTCAGGGGCTGGGTGTCTTGCAATTACTGTATTGTAATTAAGTAAATTAAGTTTATCATTTAAAATCTACGGTAGTTTTATTTTAAATTAACTCATTGGCAGGACTGAGCCCTGTCATAGATCATTTATCTAACAGGCTCTGACTCAATTTAGATTTTTAAAATGTTTCTCTCATGGATATTAATTTTTTTGTAATGTAAAATCTAATTTTGTTTAAAATTAACATATTAGTGGGCCACACTGAGCTCACCCTCTGGCTGGATGTGGCCCCTGGGCCGGCAATAGAAAAACCCTGATATGAAGGTAATCCAGAGTAATCTGTCAATAAATATGTCTTTAATCATAAGGTATCATAATGGAATGTTCTGTATCATATCATATTTTGTATTCTTTGTATCACTTGGTCTCACATATTGCAGTATATTGAGTTGTATTATGTTGTATTAATTATACTGTATATTGTTTAGTTTGCTCACAGCCATTAAAAGTATCTGAATGAGACATTGAGGGCTTTCTTGACTGAACATTACTGCGTCTTAGTTTCCCAAACTTGGAGCATCTTTCTAAAACTTACAATAAAAATCATTTTCAAAAGAAAAATGCATTAATCTATTTCAACATGTTCCATTCTCAGTTATCTGCAAATTATTGCAGTCTGTGTGAGTTCTTCATTTCTTCCGTTTGGGGTTGTGGGACGGCAAAAAAAAAAAAAAAAAAACTTCATAAAATTTACTTTTCTTTAAATAATAAATCAAATTTTCAGGGTTGTTCTATGTTTCTGAATGGTATAACATTTGAAAGTGAAGGGATCCGAAGGAATCTAATGAACTAACAAAACAAAATTTTCAATAATATTTTGGGAGTGATCAAAGAGATTTTCTCTGAATAAAAATATGTTCATACAAGAAAATGGTTTTACAAGTTTGCCTGGTTTTCATCTTTCCTCTACAAAAAAAAATGTAATCCGAGATTGTAGGAGCACAACTTTAGAAGTATATATGACAATAATGTGGGTGGAACTGAATTTAACATATTATTATTATTAGACCTTAATTTATACAGGTTAGTTCCCATTGAGCCTCAAAGACTCATTTATGAGGATGACAGATGTGAAATCATAACACAGCGAGCAGGTTGGATCATAAATGCTGGCAGCAGTTTCCTCTGGATCAACCCTCCATCCATGCTTTTAATCTGACTGAGCACTTATTGGTCCGACACCCTTGGTCCTGCTTGGATTTTCTGGTGAAGCGAGAAAAAGGTCGGCCCACAACCAGGATCAGGGGATTGTTTGGGCCGGGGCACTCAGGCCCCCGAGGCTGAACGCTGTCAGCAGCGATAACATCATCACTGGGTGAGCACATAGACGAGCAGGGAGGTGCTGAGTCAGCTGTCTGCCTGATTTAGCTCACGCTGCACTGCTCCGGACGTTTCAACACACAGTTCCCATGAGCTGCTCAAGCCAGAGTTTTTTCTTTCACACATTTTAAAATGTATAAAAAGTCATTTAGGACAAAGAATGTTGCTTGAACAGCCGATGTTTGACTGAAGAGTTCGGTGTCCACGTTTAATATTAATTGCGTACATAATTTTTCCAGCTTTGCACTTTCTACTTTTTACAATCTTTTCTGTTCTGTCGTGCTCTTGCTGTGAATAAAACGCAGAATCTTTTTCTGCATGATCTGGCATTTTACTCTTGATATTTTCTGATGTCTTGGCACACCGCGGGTTAGAGGAAGGCCCGAGGGCCGTCATTGTTGTCGATTATTTAGCTGAATTCCTCTCAGCGGTGTGTGAAAGTCTGCTGCAAAACCAACAGGCGCTGGCTCCTCTTTATCCATGTTCCGGACGTTGTTGAGGGAACATCAGCCATCAGGGCTGCTCATGTGGACCAGAAGAGATCTACTAAAACACCTTCTGTCCGGGACTGGGATTAAAGCGGACACATTCCTGCTTGGCCCCTCGGCTCTGATGCTCCCACTCCATCGTACACTTGCACGTCCACATTTACACAAATGTACAGTAGGCACTTTAAGAGAAAAGTGTGAGTAACTTCAGTTAATTCTAACCTACAAAGCCCTCAACAACCTAGCTCCATCTTATATAACGGATCGTATTGTTCCATATTTTCCTAACGGAGCCCTTCATGCTCAGACTGCAGGTTTACTTGTGGTTCCAAGAGTTTCCAAAAGCAGAATGGGAGGAAGGTCTTTCAGGCTCCTCTCTTGTGGAACCAACTTCCAGTTTTTGTCTGTAGAGCTGACACATTGTCCAGTTTTAAGGCTTAAGACTTTCCTTTTTGATAAATCCTATAGTTAGGGTTGTCTTGTTATGCTGCTATAGGCTTATACGAGGACAAATTGACCTAATTTCTTAAAATGAACGGTTAAAATTGATCAGTTTTCATTTGATACTATTTCTATCTTAACATGTGATTCTAACATGTGATTCTTGACTTGCCATTGTGTTCCTCTCAAACACAGCTGATCGAAGCAGATGGCTGCTAAAGGAGTCTTCCTCATGAGGGAGTTTTTCCTTTCCACTGTTGCCTTCATGCTTGCTCAAGATGAGAGTCTGAGATGGAGTTAAATTCAAAACGTTTTGCTCCTCAGTTGAATGGCGTTACCTTATTTTTTATATTTATGAATGTTTCTGTTCAGTGCTCTTAGAAAACTTCTGTTGTGACTTGGCGCTATATAAATACAGGTAGTCCTCGGGTTACGACGGTCTCGAGTTACGACGTTTCGTGGTTACGACGCATCTCCCATTCACTATGAAAAGCCTTATTTCGAGTTACATGGTTTTACGTCATAAACGTAACGCAGCGGAGGAATACTGTACTGTACGTCCAAACGGCACCTCATACGTACAGTACTGTATTTTACCAAGCACTATAAAAAAACCCACATACATTTAAGAGCCATAATGAAGGGGGAAAAAAGTTAATAACCTTCTGGTAAGCTAGATTTATCCTCGACGCGTCGCGCGCGAGGGGCGCGCGCCAAAAGTGACACGATATCGCAGTTCACGCCCCCTGCGCGTTGGCCCCGCGCGTCGTCTTGGCCCGTGTCGTGCACCTCCGAATTTTTGAAACTCCGCAAGCCTAGTGCGCGCGCCGCGCGTGGCGCCGTTGACTTTTGCCGTTGACTTTTGCCGTTGACTTTTGCCGTTGACTTTTGCCGTTGACTTTTGCCGTTGACGCTATGGACTGGGCTCAAAGAACAGCACTTTGCCATGCGCCGCCGTGCGTCAACTATAAACAAAGCGGCAAAACTATAAACGCATGGAGCCGCACTGCTCTGTGCGCGCGCGATGCGCGCGCTCCAGCTTGCTCTAGCTTGCTCCAACCTATTTATTTATTTTTCTCTTACCCCCCTGGTTGCCTGGCGGACATTCTGGGGGTGGGCTGTCAGGGGTTGTGCTGGGGTGTGGGGGGGTTCGGGGCCTGCGGGTTCGCCGTGGGCGGGGCTGACAGTGCGCTCCCCCTGGGGCTGCTTGGACTCGGGTCTCCTGTCCTGTCGGCAGGGCGCGGAGTGGGCCGGATCTTGGACGTTTGCTGCTCTCCACCCCAGAATGAATGGGCCTACCTCCTGGGTTTGGATGTGGGCTGCCCCACGCAGGGAGCAGGTACATGTCTTGGACCTAGGGGGTATAGAGTGTGCATCGGGATTATGAATGGAACGTGTCGTTATTGTTTGTCTTTCTGTGAGTGAGGGTGAGGATGAGGGTGGGTCTGAATGAGTGTGTCTGTGTATGAATGTTTAAGTGTCAGGCTGGGTCTTGGACTGCCCCCTCTCTGATACTTCTGAGGCTACTAACGTGGCCCCCCTGGTGGGTGTTCCTTTGCCTGCGTGCGTGCTTGGGGCCCTCACTATCTGGGGTTGGGCGCTTGGGCGTTTGTCGGCTCGGCCTGGTAGCTGCCTGGTGGGGCTCGTGCCCTCTGGTCCGGTCGGGTCTGGGCCTGAGGGGTGGGCGTCCCCGGTGCCCGGGCCTCTGTGACCGGCCCTGGGGCTACGTCGGTGCAGCGGGCTCCGGCGGGGGCCTGTGAATTTGTCGCGGGCGACCCCGGGGGGTCATTGTATGTGGTCGCTGGTGGGGTTCGTCCGGTTCTTCCCCTTGGTAGGATCTGGGGAGTGGGCTAGTGGCTCGTCCTGTTCGGGTGGTCCTGGGGACTCTGGGCTCGGGGTCCTTCCTGGGGTCTTGGGCTTTGATCGCCCCTTCGTCTGCCTCGGGCTTTGGGGGGACGGATCTCTGATGCTTCACAGTCGCTACTAAATGTTCTATTGGAGGAACCTTATTCACTTATGCATGCTCACAACTAGGGCTGCAACTAACGATTATTTCAATAATCGATTAATCGGCCGATTATTTTTTCGATTCATCGATGAATCGGCAAAAAAAAAAAAAAGGAAACAAGTTTTAATTATCACCTCTTTATTCCAAAATTTGACTGACATATCAAATCGCACAAAAAACAGGTTGCTACTTGACTATTCTGTTAGTAAAATATTGAATAATTAAAAAATAAAGTTAGTCAGCTTCAATAAAAAATAAATGTACACAAACATATATACAAATGTATTATTTATACCTGCACAAAATGTAGCTACTTTGTAAAATGTGTTTTTGAGGGACAAGTGTAACCTGGATTAAAGGTGTGGATTGTTTTAACCTGGATGGGGCAGCTGTGGCTGAGTTGTTAGAGCAGTCGTCCTCCAATGCAAGAGTTGGGGCTTGGAATCCACCAGCAGTCACATGCCTAAGTGTCCATGGGCAAGACACTGAACCCCATGTTTGTGCCCCATTGGTGTATGAATGTGAGCTAAAGCTCTGATTAGTCTCTTTAGAATGATTTGTTCTTTGTAATCTAGTAGAGTGCTGTATGAATGGGTAAATGAGGACATGTAGTGCTTTACACTACTATAAACAATGTAAAGCACTTTGAGTATCAATTAGATAGAAAGGTGCTATATAAGTACAGTACAGTCCATTTACCATTACAAGTGTGGATCATTGTAACCTGGGTTAAAAGTGGGCATCATGGCAGTGAAGTCTTCGTCTTCAACCATCGACAGAGGCCTCATGTCAGTGACGTTCATGTAAGGATCTTTCAGTCTCTGCTGCTTGCTGTGGTGGTGTGCATGATGTCTGTCCATCATGAAGGCTGTCATTGTTGTTTTCTGGAATGAGAGAGAGTTTATATGTATTATATCATAATTTACAGTAACTCAAGAAATGCCTTGTTTCACTTGGTTAAACACACACACACACACACACACACACACACACACACACACACACACACACACACACACACACACACAAATATAAAATACTAATTACACACACTTGAGTAGATGAATAAATTACTGTAATTCCTGTTTAAATGCAATTCATCCTTCCATACAATGCAGTGACTTCAGACTTTGCCAGCAAATTAAAAGTTGAAGCTAAATCATTAAATTATCACCATCTTTGTGTTAGATTTATTTATAAAACACATTTAAACACTGCTTGTTTCGTTACATTAAAAATAAAAACACACACATTCTCTGTCACAGCTAAGAAACAAGCAGCTTCAGCTGCCAGAGACACTGATATCACGTTTTCTCTCTTTGAAACAGAACAAATAGGTTTTGACTTGTACCTGCTGATCTTCCTTCATTCACACCGTGGTGAAGCCCGTCATGTTTACATTTCATCTGCGTGGTTATCTCGTGTCGCGTCGTCACTTTTTAAAGCTTTTTTTATCTTTGTGAAGCGTCAGGTGCTCCCACACGTTGTAGGACTTATTTACAGTTTTCTCTGCGTCGCGTCGGTCATTGTAAAATAGACTTTGAAAACAGTCTCTGCTCTGTTTCCTCCTCCTGCCTCGCTCTGTTCAGAAGCCACACACGCGCAGGCGCAGCACGCTGACGCTGCAGTTTTTTTTTTTTTTTCAAACTTTATTCAGCCAGGCTCAGCCAGCTTTGACAAAAGCTTTACCGGTGAACAAAACAGCTCCGCGGCGCCGTGAAAGATGCATAATCGCGCGACACAACGAATCGATGATGAAATTCGTTGCCAACACTTTTAAAAATCGATTTTTATCGATTTTATCGATTCGTTGTTTCAGCCCTACTCACAACCACACACAAATGGATGCAGGGATGTATATATAGATATATGCAGATATGTAGATGGGTATATGAATGAATTTAAAAGTATATGTATGTATACTATATATATATTTGTAGGTATGGGTATGTGTATTTATAGAATTCTACTGCAAGCTCATGAATATTATTAGTCTTTATGCATGTATGTTCTATTGTTGTGTTCTTTCATGTGCTTTGCAGGATTGTGGACGGAGGTTGGGTGTGTTTGCCTTGTGCTCTTTTGGTTGATAATTGTTGATTTGTTGTCTTACTTTCTCTTTTCTTTCTTTCTCTCTAAAAAGAATAAAATAAATAAAAATAAAAAATAAATAGAAAAAAATTAAAATTAAAATAAAAAATAAAAAAAGGAAAAAGGGAAGAAAAAAAAAATATATATATTGGAGTGAGAGGATGGCTATAAGGTGTGAAGGGAGGCCATCTATAAATGAAAACAAAAAACAACTATAAACAAAGCGGCAAAACTATAAACGCATGGAGCTGCACGGCTCCGTGCGCGCGCGATGTGCGCGCTCCAGTTTGCGGACCAAAGCGCAAGTATAACAAGGCCTGTATGCTGGTGAATTATTCCCCCGTCTGTTAGCATGTTAGCTCGTTGCACCACTGAGCTCTGCAGCTTCCTGCAGCTTCACGCGGTCCACAGCGTTAGCTCGTTGCTCAGCTGTAGCCTCTCTGCCTCGTAAACCTCCGCTCCAAACAATAAGGTCTCCTGTACTTTTTCACGCGCGGTCCAGCGGTCCAGAGTTTTACAATAAGGTCTGTTAGCATATTAGCCCCTCCTAACCTCCTATGCTCCAGTCTGCCTGTAAACAATGGGGTCTCCAGTAAGTTTCCGTGCGTCAAGCTACTCTCCACCCCCCCCTGTAAATTTCCGCTGAGTTTCGGTACCATATTTTTTGGTGTAAAGGCGCATAAACCGCGTAATTCGAACAATGCTTTTCAATGGGAGGGCTTTCGTAACCGCGAAATGTCGTAAGTCGAGGCCGTTGTAACCCGAGGACTACCTGTATAGTACTGTAGTACGCGGTGCAGCGGCGGAGGAATACTGCACTGTACTGTGTACGTGGTTTTACATCGTAAACGTAACGCAGCGGCGGAAAATATTGTACTGTACTGCACGCGGTGCAGCGGCGGAGGAATACTGTACTGTACTGTGAACGCGGTTTTACATCGTGAACGGAATACGACGGATGGACCGAGGAGGACGGCGTCACCAGCATCCCAGTAGGCCATTAACTCTTTTTGCCCTTCATTATGGCTCCCAAATTTATGTATTTTTTGATAATTATGTAGAGTACTGTGTTAGGATAGGCTAAGTGCTTGGTAATACAGTACTGTACATATATATGGTGCAGTATGTACCTATGTTCCGACTTTACGTCGAAAATCGGTTTCACAACGCCGCATAGGAACGGATCTACGTCGTAAGTCGAGGACTACCTGTAAACTGAATTGAATTCAGTCTTGATCAGAACTGAGTTAACACATTTAGAGCAACAAGGCTGATCTGAATACAGCATCTCAGACTGAGGAAGTCTTTTGGACGAAATAAGCAACGTTTCTAGTTTTTTTGCTTTGTTTTGTTTTTTGAATGTCCAGAGGACCAGACTTAGCTTTTTTAGATGCTGATCAGATGCTTCAGTTCAGGTACTGGGCTACATTCAAACTCCTACAGCTTCAACATTCAGACATCATAAAGTTTTATCCGTGATCCATGTGTCATATGTAGTGAGGGGAAAATGCCTCCTGGAGTCTGAAATCCTCTCCTGGACCAACTCCAGAGGAATGTCCGCTCATATGTCCTCTGGCGCTGCGCAGGTTTCCACACATGCAACAAACCGTCTTCATCTCCTGATCGTTGATCCGGAAATTTAAA
Organism: Garcialebias charrua; assembly: GCA_038048925.1. NCBI lineage: Eukaryota > Metazoa > Chordata > Actinopteri > Cyprinodontiformes > Rivulidae > Garcialebias > Garcialebias charrua. Next base: position 17,751 of record JBBPBX010066920.1, read on the forward strand.
CTGCTGTACAACCGGAAGTGAACAGAAGTTGCTCGAGTTCATTCGGACTTGAATGTTCATGTCTTCTGCTCACGTATTGCCACCTGAAGGACACACAACTGCTCAAACCTTCTGCCTGTTCTTTGAGTTGGTTCAGGACAATGATGCTGAAGACAACAAAGCTAGTCAGGTCCTCTGGATGGTTTCTTTTATTGTTGAAATGTTTCGTCTTTCATCCAAAGGACTTCATCAGTCCGAGGAGCCACAGCAAACTCAGTCCCATAAGTAGCACACTCACGGATGAAGTCTTTTGGATGAAAGATGAAACGTTTCAACAATAAATGAAACCGAGGACCTGACTTAACTTTCTTGGATTTTTTTTAACCTGGATTATTGAGCATGAACTTTGATGTTTTGAACCACTTGCTGTCTACGATGCAGAGGACAGACTCCAGAAACCATCTTATCACCATCAAACTGGTTGGCCCACTATGTGAGTGAGCCACTTATGGGACTGAGTTTGTTGTGGCTCCTCGGACTGATGAAGTCCTTTAGATAAATTACGAAACGTTTCAACATAAGAAACTTAACTTTGTTGGATTCTTTTTGTACATGGATTATTGAGCATGAACTTTGATGCTAAAAACAGTTATTACAGCGTCCATTACCTCCAGGTTAGATTATTGTAGCTCTTTGTTTTAGCATTGAATGAATTCAATGGTTTTTGAATCCTGCTACATATTTGATTTTAAAGCTTTGTATGATCTAACATCTGATTATTTTATCTGTATATTTATATTTAAATTTATATTTATTTGCATCTAAAACAATTGACAGTTATTGATTTATATGGAAAATGCATCACTTTTTGAAAACAGAGGTGTATTTATTAGGTGCATGGTGCAGTAAATGTCAGGATCAGTCAGGCGCACAATCTGATGTCTTTCAGGTAACTCTGAATACCAAAATGAAACTAATCTTTGGATGAAAACTACATGAGTTTGATCAAATAGGTCATATACCTCCTACATATTGTGCTGATTGTCATTTAAAGTTAACATCTGACAAACTTATGAGCTTCACAACTAAAACTGACACACTTTTAACCTTTTAAAAGTTACTAATGGACACATGTCTCCAACCTTAAACACTGTTACAGCAAACCAAGAGTCTTCAGAGACAAATGTGCTACCCTTGGTGCATTCTAAAGGAAGTAGGTTGACAATAAAATAATTAAAAAGATCTTATGTTTTCAGAAATTTAGCTAAACTATTTTTTATATTAGAATAACACCAGATTTTACTGACAAAATGAGCTTGGTATACAGACATCATGTAATAAACCCAGCTCCGTGAGTGCAGCGCCCTCAAGTGGCTGAGGCTGTAATCTGACCCTGATCTGACCCTAAATTCAACTGGTTCAGACCAGGTGCAGAGCAGTTTCCACCCCTGGTGCATCATTGGACACCCCAGGTGCCACCCCCACATGATTGAGAAGTGGGGGTAGGGATGCATGTGACATTAAAAAATGGGCAATGGGCAAAAAGGGAATAAAAATCTGTCAAGCAGCTGTAATGATTGGTGAACGAATGTGTATCAGTTTTTCTTTCTTCTGTCAGCTGTGCCCTTCTTCAGGGATCACCACAGCGAACTAACTTACACAAAGACTTGGCAGTTTTTTTAAATAATGCTCTCCCTAATGGAACCATAAACCACCGAGCCACCACAGCCCTCTGTGAGGAGCAGAGAGCTGCTATATATATACAGTATATATATGTATATATATATATATATATATATATATATATGTATGTATGTA
>JBBPBX010066921.1:0-19547 GCA_038048925.1 Garcialebias charrua
CCTGAGGATAGAAGAGTTTGTTGAATCTGACGTGGCATGTTCGTACGAACGCTTCGTACGAACAAAAGTAAGAGAAATTTAGGATAAAAATACGAACATGTTCGTGCTATCATCTGCAGTCAATGTGCTGCAGTCTGGTCTTTGCCCTGACACATGCTCTTCTCTCTGTGCTAATACATATGAAAAATATTTTTGGAGTGGGAATAAGAGTAATTCTGAAGTATCTGTAAATAAATCCTGATCTGAAACCTGCATCGTTTCTCCCTGTAATAAATCATTTTCTTAGCATGTTATAACCTGTCCTTACCTGGGAAGACCCTGCATCACCATCATCCCTGCTGCTGGCCTCTGGTTTGTCTCCTCCCTGACATTGTTCTTTCTATGGTGGCAATAAAGATTTTTATTATGTGGAAAGCAAGTGAGCACAAATTTTGCAAAGAAAATAAATAAGATTGTTTATTCTTGGCATTAACTAAGTAGCAAGAAATGTAAAACCATTATTATACCTGTCAACTATTGTAATTGCATGTATGAAGCAGTCATCATTTACCTAATACTATCTGCATGAGATTACTAGTGATTTAGCTACCATAATCTGTAAGAGTTTATTAGTCATAAATTAGCCAACATTATCTGTAGTATTTATAATTCATAATTTAACTAACAGTGTCTGTAGTACCGTAAAAACCGTTCTATAATACGCAGTATTTTTGCTAATTTGAATGTCCAGCGTATTAAACACCAAAGAGTATTATTTATGGATTTTTTCCCATATTTTTAGACCCATTTTTGGCTCTGATTCTTCGTTTTTCATTTTTGGCAAAAATGGTGCAGTACCAGTTTCAGCCGCTATATGGGCGCTGTAGGCAGCAGCCAGCAGAGGACTCAGAGAGCGAAGAGGAAGAGGGGCCACTTCCAGAAGTTTCTACTTGCATGTGTCCGAAAAAAGCCTCCTTTGGTCGGACTGATGACTCTGTCGCTGCCCGCTCCCTGCTGTGGATGTACCGGTAGCTGTTTTTGTTTGCAAGATACCACTCATAAACCACACCGCGGATTTTTAAATCCAGCTGATTTCACATTTGGTTCAGCTCAGGAGCCCGTCTGCTATAGTGAGGTAAGAAATATATTTTTTAAGCGTTTATTTAGCTAAATTTAAAGAAAGAAAGCGTCCGGTTTGACCCGCCTGGCGCCTGCATAAAAATAGGCGAACTTTTTTTTTTTAATCCAGCTGATTTGAACATTTCGTTAAACTCAGGAGCACGTCTTCTATAAAGTCAGCTAAGAAATATATTTTTTCTCGCAAAAAAATAATTGTTTTTACCGTGTTTCCTTGTGAAGTTCTTCGTACTGGCTTGCTTCTGTCGCCGCCATCTTGATCAGGACAAAGCTGACGCGTCGCGTGGCGATGACGCGTATTAAACACCGAAGCGTATAGTGTACAATTTTTTCTTGTTTATTGTTAATAATTGGACAAAGCGTATTAAACACCGGAGCGTATTTTCCTCCGGCGAATACGGTATATGTCATAATTTAACTAACATTACCTGTTAGTATTTACCAGTGGTGTCAAAAGTATTCACATTCATTACTCAAGTAGAAGTATAGATACTGGGATTTAAAAATACTTCTGTAGAAGTAGAAGTATCAACTCTAGCTTTTTACTCAAGTAAAAGTAAAAAAGTACTGGTTTCAAAACTACTTAAAAGTATAAAAGTAAAAGTAGCGTAAGAAAAAGCAACAACAAAGACAAATGCTTAGATAATGTTAGCTAAATTATGACTAGTAAATACTATTTACTAGTCATAATTTAGCTAACATTATCTGTTAGTATTTACTAGTCATAATTTAGCTAACATTAGTCATAATTTAGCTAACATTAGTCATAATTTAGCTAACATTATCTTTTGTATTTACTAGTCATAATTTAGCTAATATTATGATAGTATTTACTAGTCTCATACTCATTACAGGTGGTCCCCGACTTACGAGCGAGTTCCGTTACAACGAGGTGCTCGTAAGATGAAAATTCGTAAGTTGGAACACGAAGCACATGTTCTCGTAAGTCCGGAATTTCGCTCGTAAGTTGGAACGGTTTTGCTAGCGCGACTACAAACACTCGTTTTTCATCGAAAAACTGCTTACTAGTGCATAAAAATGATCGGAAACGTGTGTCCACATGTTTAGCTAACGAACTGTGGTGAAAAAACACAGAAAAATTCGGTATTTTTTGCGTTTTTTCCAAAAATTCGCCAGCTCGTAAGTCCGGAACCTCGTAAGTTAGAGCGTTCGTAAGTCGGGGACCACCTGTATTATCTGCATGAAACAGCATTGTTCACTTACAGGGCTTGTTCGGAAAAAATTGTGCAGAGTTTTTAGCTTTTTGCTGACTCTGGCTGGTTTGCTGAACATGGTTACGCTCTGCAGCTAATGCCCAACAGCACGTCGGTCTCCCCTTGTAAACAGGTGCGTCACACCGGAGAAGTCACAGGTTAGGTTTGAAATAGTTGTTGGAGATTTGTAAATCTGCACCTTTGTAAGTCACTTTTTGTAAATAGTTAGTGTAAATGAGGGAGTTTTATATTGTTCACTTCATTGTTTATTCGTTTCTTTAAAAAATATGGTGTGCTTTTCAAATATTGCGTTCTTACTTTGATAAAATACTTTAATTAAATAAAACTAGCAACACATTACGTTCTGTTTTATTTACTTTAAAGAAGTGAGGAGTAGGGAGATGAAAAATTTTGTTTTTTGATACTGAGACTGGACGAGTAGCTCTCGGCAAACTGCCGACTTCAAAAGTAGCTCTTGGTTCAAAAAAGGTTGGGCACCCCTGATTTAGGCACTCCTGCAATCGTCACACTTTTTCCTGTTAAAAACTGACTCCGGCCCCCCACCAGAGAAGGGAAAAGTTATGTGGCCCTCACAGGAAAAAGTTTGGGGACCACTGATGTACATAATATGTGATGTAATTAATGATTTGTTAATTAAATGATTCAGTTTCTGCTGTTTCAACATAATTAACGTTTCCTGTGAATTACATCTGGTCAAAGTATAGAATTATTGATATTAAGCTGAAAAAGAGAGAACTCGTTTAATTAAATTGATGATAAGTTTGTCAGGTGAAAACCTGATCGATCAATCTATCATCTGGAATATTGTACGGTCAGCAAAACTGACCGCTGCGATATTACTACATAATGGTGGCCTTCGTATGTGTCTCTGAAAGATTAATATTTAATATTTCTGTAATTTGAATGTTGGCATAATTTTGTCCAAGTTTTTAAACTCTGAAAACGATAGTTTTTTTGGCTGGGAAAGTGTGTCATGGCTACAGGAAACTGCTGGTTAATGTCACTTGAAGCTGAGGAATTGTCTTTACTCAACTTTTAAACGTTTGTTGAAGTTTTTGGGTTAAAATTTGATGTTGCTGTGTGGTTCTGGTTCTGAGTCGTTTGGACTCTTTGCTGACGTGTCACAGATAAAAGCGCTTCTACGTTTGACCGCCGTGTCAAACTGTGCCTATAAGAGCTTCATAGTTCATCAGAAAATTGCTGTCGAGTGGTATCGTTACATTTTAAGCAGGAATAATAGCATTTTTATGTCTGAAGTTGTCGGACCGAGGTTCTGGTTCTGACCGGGTCTATCCCGTAGCTCTGACGTAGGGCTGGGCGATATGGACCAAAATTCATATCTCGATATTGTTATGATATATCTCGATATACGATATATATCTCGATATAATTTTCTTTCCATAAAAGAATAACAAAAATATATTTCTGAGTCAAAGCTTTGTCCCAGTTGTCACACAGCAACATTTATTAACAAACAGCTGTAACTCTACAAAATAAATGTCTAAAAAATGAACTATTTACATACATTTCTTTATTTTTTTAGACATTTATTTACACCTATTAAATAATAATCCTCTTCAGCTGATGGCAGCTGTGGCTGAGAAGCTAGAGCAGTCTGGGAGTTCAATTCCACCAGCTGTCACATGACACATGCTGAAGTGTTCCTGGGCAGTGGGCAACACTGAACCCCTCATTGCCTCTGATGTGTGTCCCATCAGTGTATGAATGTGATAAAGTACTGATTAATACTTGTACAGATCTAGTAGAGTGCTGTATGAATGGGTAAATGAGGACACAGATTGTGTTTTAAAGAGCTTTGAGTGTCTTGATAAGATAGATAGTATCCGGTTTTATTGTGAAAGGGTCAGGGGGTTGTTTCCGGGTTCACGAAGAATAAAGACGTTCTCTAGTTGCTCTACAAAGCGTCTCATTGAATCCTTGTGTAAAAACACGACAGCCTCCACTCAGAAACGTGAACAGAGAGGCAGAGACATTATTAAATCAGCAGTTTATCATAGCGCCAAAGACACGGTCAGTCTCAGCTGTGGAAGAAGACGGCTAAAGCGTTAGCCATCTTGTTAGCCGCTAAGGACAGTATCTTTAGCGATATATGATAAACTGCTGATTTATTAATGTCTCCACCTCTCTCTGCTCCTTCATAAAGCTCTGTGGGTGCGCGCACGGCTAAAAGAGCTCGGACCCGTGGTTTGTTTTAAGGATTCCTTCTCCTCAGCAGCGGCTGAGCGGTTCCTCTGCCGTGTTTGTTGTGCTGAAAGTCTCCGCCCACCTCCTGCAGCAGGAAGGAGGAGGAGGCGCTGAGGGGCTGGGTGAGAAGGAGGGGGGCGAGTGGGAGAAAGGCAGCAGCAGCGGGATTTTCAAGTCCATCTCGATATAAACAATATTGTCTCGTCTTGTATCTCTTTAGAAAAAATCTCGATATTTTAAAAATATCGATATATCGCCCAGCCCTACTCTGACGCGTTGCTGCACATACGGAAAAAGTCAGTGCAGGCGACATTTATTTTGCTAGTTTTACTGGGCGCAGCTTGGTAGAACTGTTCTGAGTGAAACGATACGTTCACAGAATTTTTGGGTGTATTTTTGTCACGGTGGGGTGCGGTGTGTGAGGGATGAGTCCCAGGGTGCAGACAGGTAGACTTCAGAGGCACGAGTAAAATCAAAATACTTTAATAAGATGAAACAAAACGACTGACGTGGCAGTTACAAAACTATACGGACGCTCTACTGTGGCTGAGTACTAACATTAAACACTAAACACTAAATCCAAACATGAAGACGAGAAGTACTCACAGACCAGGAGCTGGGGAATGACACACCAGGGTAACAGGGACAATGACCCGACAATGAGACACACATGAACCCTGACTAATATACACAACCTAATTAATGCTGAACACAAACACCTGTGACGCTGAGCAGACAGACCAACAGAGGAACAGACACAGGATGTAAGGAGGGGATGGAGCCAATCCTTACAGTACCCCCCCTCAAAGACGCCCCCCGGCGTCCCCAAAAAACACCCCAAAAACACAGGGCGGGCAGAGGGAGGAACCGTAAGGACGGCGGGCACGAGAAAACACAAGGACAGGGGACAAAACACAAGGACGGCAAACCAAAAACCGACAGGAACAGGGCTTGGGACAAATGCTAAACACAAAAAGCTAAACCTAGACGAATGCTAAACTAATAAGCGCCCAAACATCGAGACCAGGACGTCGACCCCGGGCAAGGACCCCTCAGGTGGGCGACCGGGAGAGCGTCCATCGCGCAGTACCCCATCTGGTGGACGACCATGAGGCAGTCCATCCCGCAAGGACACTTCAGGTGGGCGACCCGGGGGCCGTCCCTCGAGCAGGAGCCCCCGACGATGACGAGGCCTCAGGACAGACGAAGACGAGGGTGGGACCCTCCAGGGCCCACCCAGAACAGGAGCCCCCTCATGCGGCGCAGCGGCGCCAAGCGTAGAGACGCCCCTGGGCGTTGAGACCTCAGGCGTTGAGACCATGAGCGGCACATCTGATGAGCAGACATCAGCGAGCGGCGAGACAGCAGTCGAGACATCTGGTGAGTCGAGCGAGACATCCGGACGACCGAAGACGTGGGTGGCATCTTCCAAGGCCCACCCAGAACAGGAAGCGTGAGGAGGTCCCTCCAGGGACCTCCCGAGACTGGATGCGTGAGGAGGTCCCTCCTGGGACCCCTCTGGACAGCAGTAGACATGGGTGGCACCCTCCAGGGCCCACCCAGAACAGGTAACGTGAGGGGCTCTCTCCTGAGACCCCTCCGGACAGCAGTAGACATGGGTGGCACCCTCCAGGGCCCACCCAGAACAAGAAATGTGAGGGGCTCTCTCCTGAGACCCCTCTGGACAGCAGTAGACATGGGTGGCACCATCCAGGGCCCACCCAGAACAGGAAACGTGAGGGGCTCTCCCGAGACCCCTCTGGACAGCAGTAGATGTGAGGGGGTCCCTCCAGGGACCCCTCGAGCATCGATGTGGAGACGTCAGCGATGAATGGACCCTCCATTGATGTGGAGACGTCAGCGACAAGTGGACCCTCCATGGACGTGGAGGCGTCAGCGACAAGTGGACCCTCCATGGACGTGGAGGCGTCAGCGACGAGTGGACCCTCCATCGATGTGGAGGCGTCAGAGACGAGTGGACCCTCCATCGATGTGGAGGCGTCAGCGACGAGTGGACCCTCCATCGATGTGGAGACGTCAGCGACGAGTGGACCCTCCGTCGTCGTGAAGGCGTCCCTCCCGCCGGGACCCTCTGTAGAGGCAGAGGCGTCCGTCCCGCCGGGACCCTCTGTAGAGCCGCCGGGACCCTCTGTAGAGGCAGAGGCATCTGTAGAGGCGGCACCCTCTGGTGCCACAGGCAGGGCGGCACCCTCTGTAGGTGCCACAGGCAGGACAGCACCCTCTGTAGGTGCCACAGGCAGGACAGCACCCTCTGTAGGTGCCACAGGCAGGACAGCGTGTCAGCGCAGTACCCTCCATCTTGGCTTTAGCCTCATCCTGCAGTGTTCTAGCCAAAGACAAAATCTGGAGGAAACCTGAGTCAATCACAGAAGGACTGTTAATAATAATGTCATCAATAATAGAGTAAGTCTTGTATTTGTAATGGAGGTCCGGGTTATTGATAGCAGCATTAAATAGTCTTTTTATCTGCTGGAAAATGTGATTGGCCTCCTCAGATCTCTGTCCCACAGCGACCCCTGTGGTCGAGGTGGGATCTCCTTCAGTGTGTCCTGCAGGCTCTTCCTGTGTGAGTCCTGCAGGAGTAGCGACCCCTGTGGTCGAAGTGTGAGCGGGCTGCTCCCTTTGTGGAGGAGTTTTGTGAGGACGCTTCCTCTCAGCTGTGTGGCGTGCAGGAGTCTCCGTGACTCCTGCAGACGTGGTGTGAGGGAACACATGCCCCCCCTTCAAAGCACGTCTCCCCTGAGACGTCACAGTGCACGGACGTGGGTACCCCTCCCCCTTTGAAACGCCCGCCGGCTCTTCTGACAGCGTGGGAGAATTACGGGGGAGAGCAGGCTGAAACCCGGAAGTGCGCGGCTTCGCCGGTCGCCGCTTTCTCCTGCGGCCTCGTGTCTCCGGAGCTGGAAGCGGCAGGAGTCCTCCCGGGTCCGAATCCGACTCGTCGTCGGACACATCCCACAGCGAGATGGCTCGTGCAGGAGCGAAGGTGAACCGGTCGGAGCAGCCGCCCCGACGCTCCCTCGCTCGCTCCGCTATCAGCATGGGAGATGGAAGCTGCTCCAGCTCGGACCTGTGGCTGCTCCAGGCGGGTTCGGTCCGAAACCCGCCAACTCTGATGGCTGCAGCTTCCCTCCGAGCAGACATCTTCAGCCTCTAGGTGAGTCTATGTTACCTGTCCGCGGGACTCAAAATGGTCGGGTCATTCTGTCACGGTGGGGTGCGGTGTGTGAGGGATGAGTCCCAGGGTGCAGACAGGTAGACTTCAGAGGCACGAGTAAAATCAAAATACTTTAATAAGATGAAACAAAACGACTGACGTGGCAGTTACAAAACTATACGGACGCTCTACTGTGGCTGAGTACTAACATTAAACACTAAACACTAAATCCAAACATGAAGACGAGAAGTACTCACAGACCAGGAGCTGGGGAACGACACACCAGGGTAACAGGGACAATGACCCGACAATGAGACACACATGAACCCTGACTAATATACACAACCTAATTAATGCTGAACACAAACACCTGTGACGCTGAGCAGACAGACCAACAGAGGAACAGACACAGGATGTAAGGAGGGGATGGAGCCAATCCTTACAATTTTAAGCGTTTTATGAGTTGAAAAAGAGTCTAAGTTTGAGATATGCTATTGCCGACGCTAACATTTGTTGTCGTGCTGTGATTGGTTCAAAGCGATCACGTGACACGCAGTACTGGTCGACAAATTTCAGTTTTGTTTGGACAATTCTGACAGATTGCCTGACTTGTTTGGTTTCTATGCATGAAATATCGTCAGAAACTGTTTAAACGCGGTGTTTTGAGATATTTACAAGTGTTTTAGAGCATTAAAAAGTCAGTTCGTACAAAATTCCAACGGTACGTCCAAGTCCGTGAAGGTATCACGTACGAGACGTCACCGGAAGTGACGTGACCCGATAGAGAAAAAAGGAAAAAGATCTTTTTTTTTATATATCTAAAAGTTCACAGAACTTGTTCTAAACATTTTAAACAAATCGATTTTTTCTTAAATGAACGTTTGTTTAGGCGATTGTCATATCCAGGCTAAAACTCATCCCAAAGGTTGATTTTTCACCATCTTAGTTTTCAAGCTACGGCTAAATGCTAACGGTAGTCAATGCGGCCTTAGAGTCAACAGCGCCTCTATAGCGGCCAGGAAGAGTAATTACAGTCACATTGTGGTAAATTTAAGCTTTGAAAACCTGCAATCTGCTGGTTTAAACGAAAGAACAGGAAACATTTACACAGAATAGATGCAAAAAAACGCTGCATTTAATTTAAAACAACATCTTTTAAAGTTATTCCGTGCACTCCAGTTTATTTTTAATTAAAAAGTTTAAAATAACAAACAGAAAGTATCTGCTGACTTGATTTTCACAAAAGATCAAAACAAAGATAGCAGAACAAATTTGAAATGTCACAGAACAACAAATTAATAAAAAATCACTGATTTTTATTTGGAATAACATCTGTAATGTTATGCTGAGCACGCAAAAACTCCAGTTTATTTTAAATAAAAAATATTTAAAATAACTAACTGAAAGACCTTTTTCACTCCTGCTAACTGTCAAATACAGTAAAACAGTTTCACTGAAACTGAAAAACATTATTTTAAGGCATGATGGAACAGCATTCTGGGAACATTTTAGTGTGAATATTGCATTTATTTCAAATCTTTTAAAAAGCGTTTGAGTAAGTAAAACGGAAATCATGCTTGGGTTAGTTAGTAACTATTGTTAAAAAAAGTTATATTTAAAGTTAACACTGCAAGAGTGATTTTAACTTTTTCAAGTTCATTAAGGGTAAGTCCTGGAAGTAGGTACCTATGAATAAAAATACATATTACACAGTGAAACACTTAAACCACACAGCTGGTTAGTTTGATTGACTCGCAGCTAGATGAAGGTAAAGATTTATCTGCTCACATTAAAATAAAAACCATCTTACTTGATTTTTCACAAGAAAGAATCAATACAAAGATAGAAGTTTAAAAAGTTGCGCATCCAAGGTTTAGGAAGTATGGGCATCTTGTTGACTCATACAACAAAGGATTCAAACTGGAACCCCCAAGCCAAAGACCTGCTCCCCCTGCACCTCGCACAGAGAGAGAATCTGTCTCAAAGTGTGGTGACTACTCAGCTGCTCTTAATGTCTTGCAGAAAAAAGGTGAACATCCTTTGATGTATTTTGACAGGATTCTCCAGGCGTATTCAGGTGACATAAAAGAACCGGGCCTGGAAGAACAGGTACTTTTCAGGGTTGCTTTCAGCAAAAATCTCCTCCCTGAGATAAGATCTGAGCTGTGCACCATGGGTTTGTATAAAAAGCAAACCATGGAAGAAATAAAACAGTGTGCTGTAAATGTTTTCGAGGCTCACCTGCAAAGCAAGACACCCTTACAGGTGTCCCCAGGTGAGTTGGAAGAAACTCCCGCTAAGCATGGTGGATGCCTAGCTGCAAAGCACATCTTGCAAGAGAAAGATGAACACCCATTACTGTTCTGTGATAGAATTAAAAAAGCATATTTTGGTGACCAAATGAATTAGACATGCATGAAGATGAACATTTCAAACTTCTTTTCAGCTTCAATCTCCACCCCACGCTGAGAAAAGTTCTACACCTCACGTGTTATTACAAAAACACAATCGATGAAATAAAAGAGTATGCTCTAAATGTTTTTGAAGCTCACATGCAAAGCAAAACACCCATAGAGGTGTGCCCAGGTCAAATGGTCAAACACCAGTCGCTAAAAATAGAAGAGGTTCCCTCTTCTACGGAAAGCGAAGATAAACTAGATTTTCAAACCAACAAACAACGAAATGTTGGTGCCAACTGGAACAGTGACTCAAAGTGGTTTAAACGGAGCTCTGCTCCTGTAGCTACTCAGATAGAAAAATCTGAGACGAGCACAATACCACAAAAGGGAGATGTCCACTCTACGGAAAACCCAAAGAGGTTTGTTCAGAGCCAAGGACCTGCTCCTCCTCCTGCACCTCGAATGCAACAGTTTGAGACATGCAAGGAGTCACAAATGCTCCAGAAAAAAGGCACAACACCTCTGCGCTCGGAAGAGACAGAGGAAGTAAGTTGTTTGTTAGAAGATTTGAATGTTACAGTGGTTGACCAACCTGATACAATGAGTGGCATTATCATTGATAATAACACAAACATCATTGTCCAACCTGGTGGAGCGATGTGCAGCACTGTCTTTCACAAAAACTCAGAGCACACAGCTTTCAACAATAATAACATTGAGGACAATAACAACAACATTGCCAAAGAAGCTGACAGCAAACAAAATGCTGACAGTCAACAAGATCCTGAAGGTCATGACACGGTCTGTCTAACAGATGGTACAGCAGAAGGCACGGATGACTCCCCGACCGAGATCACAAGCCCGGTAAGTGAACCTTCAAATAGAAATGAGGTAAAAGAGACCCAACAGTTGGACCCAACTCTGGCCCAACAAGAGAACCTCCTCTGCGAGCTGAAACAATCAGCACTCACTGAAAACTACCTACCACAGGTAGAAGAAGGTGTGGAGATCCAAGGATCCCACACCAAAGACGCTGTACTGTCCTCTGGGACAGATAAATCAGCAATCAGCCAAGCTTTCAATGAAACCTTGGTTCAAGAGCATTTGAATCTAGAACTAATCAGAAATGACATAGTTTCTACAGACTCAAAGAGCCCTTCTTCAGTCAAGAAGTGGGAAAACACACACAACGACAGTGACCCGTCGCTGTCTGAACAATCAGACACACCTGCGACTGCGCCGACAGTTGTGACACACCTGAATTACACAGAAAGAGGTAAACGTAAGAAGAAACGTTGGCCGAAACCTAAAAGGTTCCTGTGTACTGTCTACTCTCAGCTGCGAAAACAGCTTAAACTAAACATTGGCATCCTAACTTGTGCCCATGGACGGACGTCCTCACCTGTGTTCGTGGTCCCCCATGACCTCAGGGGGGTGATGTTAGGTCATGCCCAAGACAAAGACAAAGATTTCAATAACCCCACAAACGACAAAGATCTCGCAAACTCACAGACTTCATGGGAAATTAAGGTCGTCCAAGCACACGATAGTAAATAAACTAAACAGTTTAAACTATATTAGTTGCTAAAAGAAACCGTTCCAACTAGAACTTAGAAACGCTAAGTCTAAAAACCCACAACAAAAACTAACCTTAACAACCGTTTAAATCTGCAGGATTTAATTGACATCGGTTATAAAGCTAAGACCTGTTTTTATTGTGTGATACATGTTGGAATCTGACGACAGAGTGAGTTGAAGCAGTAAAACGTTGTTTTCTAGTTGCTTAATTGCTACTTTTGTTGTTATTGAAACTTGATATTGTTTTCTGAACACTCCCAGCCAAAAGAGGTTTTTATTAATGATAAGTTAAAGACTTAAATGGATTTAACTATGCCAACATGCAGTTTTCATTTGTTAAACCTCAGTCAATGAAGAGTCAATGTAGTTTAAAGCTACTTTAGGTACCATAAACTACACTGGTCTCACAATTTCTAATTTGAACCGATTCGATCGATTCTATTCTAGATCATCTATTCATTTTGATGAGTCTCGCCATAGACTTCAAAATTTATAGGGAATACCAAATCCTACGTCGTCGTCTAAAAGGACAACAGACATTAAGACCAAACTATATTGTCTTTTCTGTTTTTAGTTTAACTAAAACTAGGTTATGAATGGAGGAATAGTTTGGAAGAAGCGGCCTTCGTTACAGAAGCCCTCCTGAACAGTCTATAGACGTAGATCCCTATGTTTAACTTTGATGTATGATCCACCCCTTAATTGGTAATTGTAGCTGTCTAAACCATGATAGCTTACATACCAGGTGCATATAGGTAAGACATAAAGCTCCACTGACATCATCTTTTAACTTTCCATAAAATGGCACAACATATATATATATAAAGATTGACCTCTGATCGTTTTTGCTAAAACAATGTTAAATTAATTAAAATTCCTCTCAAAAATAGTTTAAAATTAGCGCCGTTTTTTACATGATAAATATGGATTTTCGCATCGCGCGATTATGACGTCATACACAGACTCGCCTCAACTGCGCACATTGAATACAATGGACGAAGACAAACGCGATCCGTCCAATTTAGCCATTTAAAACTTTATATTTTAGCGGTTTGTCTTCAGAGAAGCCAAAGTTATTTCCAGTAAACAGCAGGTTATAATTTTTTTTCTGTTGCAGCTGGTTTTTGTAGGCATTTCACTTCAGGAAGTGAGCAGGTGTGTGGGGTTACATGAGCTGCATGTTGACGAGGCAGAAGGAATTCTACAACATCTAAATAGTTTCCACAGCACTGAAATGGTAATATATTAGTTAATGTTTCTAATAATTATTCAACATTAATTTATAGTTTAAAAAATTAGTCCCTTTTAAAATATCTGTTAAATATTTTATTTTTTTATTTTATTTTGTTTGTGTTTTCAGGTTTCCAGGTCTCCAGTCCATCACCTGAGGCTATTCCTGTTGAACCACAACAGGTAAGATTGCATCAACAAAAAGAATAGTACTCAACAATATTCTTTGATGTAAATCTGTTGATTTTCTGTGGTTCTGATGATGTCCTCTGCGTCCAGACCTACAACACCTGGACATCCAGGAGGGTGGACGAGGAGGTGGTCGAGTCTGAAGAAGTGTATAAGCAGCAGGATGAAGAGAAACTAGACAGATGTCCTCTGCGTCCAGACCTACAACACCTGGACTTCCAGGAGGGTGGACGAGGAGGTGGTCGAGTCTGAAGAAGTGTACAAGCAACAGGATGAGGAGAAACTAGACAGATGTCCTCTGCGTCCAGACCTACAACACCTGGACATCCAGGAGGGTGGACGAGGAGGTGGTCGAGTCTGAAGAAGTGTACAAGCAGCAGGATGAGGAGAAACTAGACAGATGTCCTCTGCGTCCAGACCTACAACACCTGGACATCCAGGAGGGTGGACGAGGAGGTGGTCGAGTCTGAAGAAGTGTACAAGCAGCAGGATGAGGAGAAACTAGACAGATGTCCTCTGCGTCCAGACCTACAACACCTGGACATCCAGGAGGGTGGACGAGGAGGTGGTGGAGTCTGAAGAAGTGTACAAGCAGCAGGATGAGGAGAAACTAGACAGATGTCCTCTGCGTCCAGACCTACAACACCTGGACATCCAGGAGGGTGGATGAGGAGGTGGTCGAGTCTGAAGAAGTGTACAAGCAGCAGGATGAGGAGAAACTAGACAGATGTCTTACTCTCCTGCTCGGTGCCTCAGATCAGCTGATCAGCTGCTTCTGGAGGTGCCGAGGTCCAAAAGGAGGCTCAGAGGAGACAGAGCTTTTTCTGTTGCTGCTCCAAGACTGTGGAACGATCTCCCTCTTCCCATCAGACAAGCTCCTTCACTGTCCAGTTTTAAAACTCTTCTAAAAACACATTTTTTACTCACTGGCTTTTAGCACAGACTAAATTTGTTCTGCACTGTTTTTATTGTTTTTATTGATCTTAATGTTTTAACAACTGTTTTATTTTTATGTGTTTAAATGTTCTTGATTTTATGTACAGCACTTTGTTGCAGCTTTGGTTGTTTTAAAGGGCTCTATAAATAAAGTATTATTATTATTATTATTATGTCCTCTGCGTCCAGACCTACAACACCTGGACATCCAGGAGGGTGGACGAGGTGGTGGTGGAGTCTGAAGAAGTGTACAAGCAGCAGGATGAGGAGAAACTAGCTAGCTGCTCAGTAAAATTGAATTTCTAGTAAAATTCTGATTTTGCAGATTTACAGCTGTAAAGTGTCATTTTTACAGAGCTGATGAAGTCAAACACCACTTGCTGATATTTTTTAAACTCAATTTTTTTTGATAATCTGTTCATATTAATGTTTCCCCAGAGGTTTTCATATATTTGATAATATGGGATGGTTTTATTTTAATAAAATGTTTTTTTTAACATTCACCAATTTTGTTTTTACTAAAGTACGAGCTGTGAGTTGTAGATGAACGAATGAAATTAAAACAGATACACAAATATTCTCACAAAGAATAACTCAACACTAACAGATAATATAGTGTACTACTGTAACTTTATTTACACATAACTACAGAAACACTTGGTTCATTGTTATCCTTTTTTTTCAAACAATATGTTCATTTGAACTGTCAGAAAAAATATTAAATTCATATTTTCATTGATTCATTTTCATCTCAATGCTCTGGCCAGTTGTAGTTGGGTCCACTCTTCAGGTGAAGATATTTCTGTGAATTGATGATAAAACACACAGACACACACAGTATATATTATATGCAGTATACTGTATATTAAGACAATGGGTCAAACTAATGTCATGTATTTCCATCATTTTAATGATACACCACTATAACACCAAGTGATGTCCAAATTAAATAGAAAAATAAATATGAAATATTTTCAACATGTTGACTGGATTACATAACAAAGCTGACAAATTGAAGCAACATGATCAGCAGGAGCCTGTGCAAATTGTTTTGTACACAAACTAATAACTAATAATGTTGAATAATTATTAGAAACATTAACTAATATATTACCATTTCAGTGCTGTGGAAACTATTTAGATGTTGTAGAATTCCTTCTGCCTCGTCAACATGCAGCTCATGTAACCCCACACACCTGCTCACTTCCTGAAGTGAAATGCCTACAAAAACCAGCTGCAGCAGAAAAAAAATTATAACCTGCTGTTTACTGGAAATAACTTTGGCTTCTCTGAAGACAAACCGCTAAAATATAAAGTTTTAAATGGCTAAATTGGACAGATCGCGTTAGTCTTCGTCCATTGTATTCAATGTCCGCAGTTGAGGCGAGTCTGTGTATGACGTCATAATCGCGCGACGCGAAAATCCGTATTTATCATGTAAAAAACGGCACTAATTTTCAACTATTTTTGAGAGGAATTTTAATTAATTTAACATTGTTTTAGCAAAAACGATCAGAGGTCAATCTTAATATATATATGTTGTGCCATTTTATGGAAAGTTAAAAGATGATGTCAGTGGAGCTTTAATGTAAAATCCCAATCATAAGCTCACCTAAAAAAAACACATAATTGCATGACACATAGAACCAGAGTGGCACGGACTGGAAACCAACCAGCCTTCAACCTTCGATGTGGGGATCTGCTACTCCAACATTGATCTTCAACCTTCATCCAAGGGTCCTCCTCTGCGTCAATCGAGGGATCCCCTCTACATGCTGATTAAAACCATTGTTGATGATGAAATCAACAACTCTAATCGTTATGGAATTACTGCTGTGGAATTACCGCTGTGGATTATAAGACTTTGTTTTCCAAGGGATTACAGACTCAGTTTTCCAAGGGTTTACAGACTCAGTTTTCCAAAGGATTAAAAGCTTACCGCAATGGGATTACCTGCGAACAGTGTGGAATTTCCAAAAACATTATGGAATTATAATTTTTGATTTTTTTTTCCACTTGCTGGATTACATCAAGATCAGAGACATTTGGTGGTATCTTTTCATGTTGGACCTCATCCCCGTGGACAGGCGATGAGTTCCAAAAGGGGGGACTGTAGTGATACAACCTTGACCTTTGAAACACTTCTCTGATCGCTCTCAGTAATGAACTTTTTGGGAGTTATTCCTGAAGGGACAATAATACTTTTATTACTTTTAATTTGAATCAAACATCATAAATTAAGTCATCCAGAGACTTATTTTAATTTGTGTTAATTCAAATGTCATCAATGAATAACTTGTGTTAATAAGCATTAGTGCATTTAATGTTTGATAGTCAAAGACTGGTTAATTCAAACTAGTTAGTTCAAGTTGGAAATCCAATGTTATTTCAAAATGATGGTCACGTCTTCATATGATGAATCAAATGGTGAAAGTTGAATTATATGCAGAATGACTTGTTCAGAGTTGTTTACTGTAGATATGTTAAGACATTAATCAAATGCTTAATCAGTAATCTGTATGACTGGCGACAGGTTTCTGTCACTTGTCTAAACACTCTTACTGCATAATCGTCACTTCTTTAACTTTTGATAACTCTTCTGACCCGAACAAATTCACTCCCGTTTCTGGGAAGCAACCAATAAACGAGAGGGATTTACTGGGTCAACCTCCCCTTTTTAAGGCTTCACTTCCTACCGGAGCCTAGAGTTTGCTGAGGACTTCAAGCCATGAAGTTCCTCAAAGAGCTGAATGGACGCCAGTCACACGCTAAGGACACGTCATTCAGTTAAAATATTTATAACGTGCTAGTTATAAATTCATTTCGAGCTGAAAAAGCTCTATTTTAATGAAATTCCTTCAAGGAAGCTTTTATCTTGAAAAGGTCGTTACTTCGGTGAGGTGGAAGCTGTCTTGTGAGCGAGCCGTTGCAAAAATGGATGCCGGTCGCCTGTAAACCGTAGCACAAACGGACAGTTCGTGCGCGTGAGGTTGGGACAAGTTTACCGAAGCAGAGACAACGAATCTTCGCACAGGTAAAACGTCGATGTCCATTTGACCGAGTCGAGCGGAAGCCGCCGAGGAACTGCCATGTTTCTGGTTAAAACACGTCAAGTTAATGCCTCTCCTCATCCTTCATTCTCTTCCTCCTCCATTTTCTCTTCACTGAAACTTTCTTACTTTAAGTAACAAAACTTTAAGTTATTGTGCCAGCAGAGATATAAGTTACTAACACCCATAACTTGTTCTGTTGTTCCTATGAAATTACGGACGTGTGTTTCATCTATGCTGAAGTTAATTATAGGAAAAATGATCAAACAATCATGTACATAATGTGTGATGTAATTAATGATTTGTTAATTAAATGATTCAGTTTCTGCTGTTTCAACATAATTAACGTTTCCTGTGAATTACATCTGGTCAAAGTATAGAATTATTGGTATTAAGCTGAAAAAGAGAGAACTCGTTTAATTAAATTGATGATAAGTTTGTCAGGTGAAAACCTGATCGATCAATCTATCATCTGGAGTATTGTATGGTCAGCAAAACTGACTGCTGCAATATTACTACAACTGTACAAAAACAAAAACACACATTTGACAATGAGTAGGCATAGGGGAGAAAAATAAAATAAATAAATAAATAAATTGGGGGGGAGGGGGATTCTGCCATCTTAAAAACCCTCAAAACAAAAAACAGGTTGCAAAAAGCAACAACCACTAAAACACCATTACTCCAACTTGTCATCCAATAATATAACTCCTTTACTAAAGCTTTTATCCTGCACAAAAATAACATTAAACCCCTGTATAACTTAGAGCAGATACAAACAGCCAATATGGAGCACAAAGTAAATAAAGCAATAATCCAGTGCTAAACAGTAGGGGTGGGCCATATCATCTCGTTTACGATAATACCGGTGGATTTTTTGACACCGGTGAAAAAAATTATATCGCGGCATCCTATGATGACGTCATTTGACTGCGTCTAACTTTGCGATAACGGTGGTTTTGTGGAGGAACGCGGACCGCGTGAAGCCGTGAAGCAGCAGACAGCAGCCGGTGTTCCGTGGAGACTGCCTTCATGTGGAGATGCCCTACATTTTGTTAATACGCATGCGCGCGCACACCGAACCCGAGGAGGAGGAACGAGCTAACATTAGCCTCATAGTTGCACCCTCGTAGCTTCACCGGGCAGCCGGCTTTGAGCGATCAGAGGTCCCTGGAGCTCGCCTCGATGTCGGACTGGAAGCCGAAGACATCGGGGGACAACGAGCTAACTTGGAATAATAAAGCCGACAACCTTTTAGGAGGTGCAGCTAAACCGGACTGCCCGAGCTGCGGACTCGGTGGGGCTAAAATGCTAACAAATGCAGCTGAAGGCGGCGCGCACAGACTGCGGCGTCGGTAAGTTATTAAAACTTTTTCTGTCTCCAACTGTATGAAGTTAGGATACTAACAGTCCTTCCTGTAAAGGGTTTAAACTGCGTGGTGCTACAGAAAGCTGCGAAGCTCAGACGTAACGCAGCGGTGCTAACAGATGGAGCTAACAGCTGGAGCTAACAGGCAAACTGATGACAGAAGCTGCCGGTCAAAGTAAGAAATTAATTTTTTTATTTACTGTATGCTCTTTTAAAATGTGTTAAAGTGTTAGAATAGTCATTACCGCACACGTACGTGTCAGTGGCGGCTGGTGCGGTATATATATATTTTTGCTTGTTAAATATGAATAAATGATAAAGCTC
The DNA here is from genome assembly GCA_038048925.1 of Garcialebias charrua. Taxonomy (NCBI): domain Eukaryota; kingdom Metazoa; phylum Chordata; class Actinopteri; order Cyprinodontiformes; family Rivulidae; genus Garcialebias; species Garcialebias charrua. The sequence continues at coordinate 18,810 of JBBPBX010066921.1, forward strand.
TGTATTTGTTGTATAACACAATCATTGTTCCACACTTAATCTATTGTATTGATGTTTGGGGGAAAGCGTGTAAAACAATCACAAAGCCTATTTTTGTATTACAGAAAAGAGCTGTAAGAATTATCACTAGAAAACATTACTGTCATCCATCCAGTACATTATTTTATCAACTGAAATTATTGAAGTTCCATGATTTGGTTGATTATAATATTTTATCAATTATGTATAGGGCTCAGAATAACGAATTACCTTTAAATATCCAAATGAATTTTGTTAAAAGACAAAGTTGTTATAATCTTAAGGGGACAGAGATGTTTGTAAAACCACAATTCAGAACTAGTTTGAAGGGACGTTCTACCTCAATCCAGGGAATTAGATTATGGAATGGCTTGGAGAATGTAGTTAAAAATGCCAAGTCACTGTTTACATTTAAGAAAATGATCAAAAGGAATTTGTTGAAAAAATATATATGAATTAGCATAATGTGTATTGTATCAATTATTAGTTATGTATTAGTATTAGTATTAGAAAATTAGAAAGAGTTAGTCATTTTGTACTGCTGGTGAAAGATTATTATTGTTTAATCTGATTGTTTGAAAAAAGGGGCAGATATAATAAGATTTATTCTTCTTTCTGCTACCTTTCATTTTTTTACATTGTGTACGTATCATTAATGGGATTGTCTTGTATTGTGTTTCTTTTGTAAAAAAAATGAACAAATTTAATAAACATAAACAT
>JBBPBX010066922.1:0-19546 GCA_038048925.1 Garcialebias charrua
TTTGATTATGATGTGTGAACATGAATAATGTTGATTATTATTTGCAATCATTATTATGAAATACAGTAGTCCCTTGCTACTTTGTGGTTCGTTTTTCGTGGACTCGCTTTATCGGGTTTTCAACGTAAGATTGGACATGACTCACACAGTTGGCTGATTGATGGATGAGCCGCACCATCAGCATATAATTTTTATTTACAATGAATTATTTTAAATCATTTAGCACCTGTTGCACCTGTGTGCAACCCACACTACAGTAGAAACTTCCTCCTGCAGCTCCTCTGTCGATTTCTATTCTGCAGCTGAGAAGTGGGCGTGGCCGAGAGCGCAGAATGCAACTGTGGCAAAGAGATGAGATCATGACATTCTGTTCTCTTTTTAGAGTGCTTCATTTAGAAACATTGTTTAGAATATTACAAGAGTGTGGGAAGGGTTTAAAATGCCTAAATTATACATTGTAAGGATGGCACCATCTAGTGGGTCTTCCTTGTCTATATGCCCTTGTGTTTCTTCTCATTTCTCCAATTATTTCCACCTTTTGTCTGCGAATTGTAATCACGTCCTATCTTGTCTGTGTATATAAGTATGTCTGTGAGTCTTGTCCTTTGTCACATCATTGTTGGGTCTACCCTGTCCTGATGTATTTGAGTCTTGCCCTGTTCTACCAGTGTGTATGTTTGCTACCACGTCGGCCTTTTGGTTTATTATTATTAAATAGATATATTTTTGTACATCCTAAGTCACTGCCTGCAACTTTTGGGTTTATTCCTGCCTGTTAAATCCTGACAGAACGACACGACCATACTAGAACCCAGCGGGCAGGGTTCTCCTCAGTTTTTTCACTCACCTGTCTGTAACGCACCACATATGGGAGAGCCTGTAATACGGTGCGACGGGTTCCATGGAACCCGTCCAAACACAAGGACGCCACTGTTCGGCAATTGAAGTCCTGTTTTCACCTCCTGGTTCTGGAGGAAGAGAGAGGGTCTCGGCTCCGGGAGGAACACCAGGTATCCAGGCCAAGCTTCTCCTGATCGCCAACACTGCACGGCTACTCGGGGTGGACGTCAGGGAGGACGTGGAGCTGGAGGACGAGCTCTGCCTCATTACTGCCCCATCTTTACACCATTGCTACCGGAGTTGCAGAAAAAGAACCCAGAGACAGTCTACGGGACCTTCACCGACACCCTTGGCCACAACAGCAACTTGACCCGGCAAGGCTGAGTTTCCAGGACAATGTTCCGATGTTGCTGAGAGAGCCGATCCGGACGCCTCACCTCCTAAGACCCCGATGAGGGTGGCACCCGGCACCTCACTCCTGCACATATATGTATACAGAACCAGAAACTCAAAGAGGAGCTTCACAGGAGGAGGGGCACCTCATTCCAGTTCATCTAAAGAATGGGGTGAAGTTTGTCTAAAGAACTCCATCTACTCCTGTGTGCATGGAAATTGGCCTTGATACCCCACCTCTGTGTATCTCTGTGGGGGTCGGACCGCATATACATACCAATGGATGCAAAAATGCTAATTCAATTTGTCATTTGACTAACTCCCATGGGAACTATAGTTAGAATAGTCAAATGACTAAAATTTGGGTAGTGCCTCCTTGTCGCCCGCCAGATAGGCCCTGACCTGTTAGAAGGTCTCCAGGCCGCTTGTCTGACCTGTACCTGTCTGACATGTTGGACGACCTCCTGACTGCCCACTTGACTGGTCCTAGCCTGATGAATGGTCTCCTGGCCACCCACCTGATCTGATCCTACCTGACGATCGGCCTCCCGTCCGTCCGCCTGACCAGCCCCGGCCTGTTGGAAGGTCTCCTGGCCACCTGTCTGATCTGTTCCTGTCCATAGAATGGCCTGTTTGATGACCTCCTGGCTGCCCTACTCACCTATTTCTTCCTGATGGATGGCCTCCCAGCTACCTGATTGGGTCAGACCTGATGATCAGCTGCCCCCTTGACCCGTTCCAACCTGATGGACAGCCTCTCGGCTGCCCGCCGGAACAATGACCTTGCTGTGGACGATCTCCTGACCACCCAGACTTTTTTTGTGTTCCCTAGTTGTGTTTAGTTTAGTTCCCACGTTCTGGTTTTTGTCCGTTTGTTTTTGTCCTCGTGTTTTTCCTCGGGCCCCCCATACTTGCAGTTCTTCCCTCCGCCCGGGGTGGGGGGGGAGGGGTGTTGGGGATGACAGGGGGCGTCCTTGAGGGGGGATAATGTAAGAATGTCACCTTCTAGTGGGTCTTCCTTGTCTGTACACCCTTATGTCTTCTCAATTACCCAATTAATTCCACCCTTTGTCTCGTGCCAGCTGTTTAAAATCACGTCCTGTCGTGTCTATGTATTGAAGGAAACATGAGGGAGCCACCATATTGTGTCTTTAAACACATACGGTGCCACCCAGATGTTAAGGATTTTAGGGAGGTCAATATTACTACTGACCTCTTTACCTTAATTAATTTACTTATTCAGATTGAATAGTAATTTCACGGATTCTTTTCTTTTTCCGTTTACCCAATATTTATGTGATCTTGATGATCACATAATGTGTGATCTTATGATAAGTAAAACAGAAGCCATAGAGTGACAATGGACACGTTAACTTAGTTTGGTGTGCCAAAGACACTACCATTTATTTAGAATAAATCAACTAAATTAACACCATTACACTTGATTGACATGATTTCACTTTCTTTCAATTTAATACGTCAGCACATTTAAATTGTAACAACAGACATAAATACAGGATGTCATTATACTTAGTCTGTGGCTCAGTCTTAGCTTAAAAATAGTTACCAGATAGATTGAGAGGGATAAGGAAATAGGAGGAGAGATGGTTTAAAGGAAATTGTCTTGAGCATGTTACCAGAAGTGACACTCCCATCAGATTTCTGCTGAAATCCAGGTACGTTTGTAAACAGCTCTTTACCTTTGACGACGAGTCTGATAAAGAGATGACACCAGCCTTTCAGATGCACAGAGTCCTTCAGGCCCAGTTCGTCCGAACTGGTTGTTTACTTTCCAACGTCTCCTGGGTTCCGCTTGGATCATCAGAAAATGTGTCCACTCCTGGTTGACTTCAAGACGAGATGTTTCTCAAAGAAAGTTCATTAAGAACTTGGAGCTCTTTAGCTCTATTGAATTTATGGAGGCGTCCATAAATTCTTCGCTGAATAAGCCAGTCTTTGGCATATGACTGCAGCTTACATCAGCTTCCAAGGCAGAGAGCTTTCAGGTCTCTGTCCATTCAAACTCTAAAGCGTTCACGGAAGCAAACGCTTTTACTCCAAAATGTTGAGATTAGAACACACTTTCCTCATTGGTCCGTGGGCCAAGAGGAGTGTGAAAACGTGAAGTGAAAACTCAAGGTTGACAGCAAGTCTGCTTAGATAACAAAGAGGAATGTTTTGGAAAAGTGTCTGAAAGAGAGGAGACATCTCGACGCTAACGAGAGTTTTAGCTGAACTCAACAAAAACAACTCCTGAGCAAGTCAATTTGACACATTATTCAACTTTGTCATAGATATTTTGAGTAGACACTTTCATTTGGTCAAGTAACACAGTAATACTCCATATTAAAAGAATAACAGCATATAACATATATCATGAAAATGACAAAAGTTATTCTTTTGATTACATTAGAATAAAATCAAAGATAGAAATAGTCTCTTTTGGTGACTATGTTCTCAGATTACAACTAATGGAATAATTTGTAGTAAATGTCTTGTTTTACTGAGAGGTCAGTAAAGGTCATCACTGGACAGTTCAAAAACCTTAGTTTGACCCTGGGTAGGTCCACTACATCTCCCCCCTTTTGGAAGCCATCGCCAGTCCTTGGGGATGGGGTCCAACACGAAAGGAAACCTTGAACTGTCTCTGATCTTGAAGTAATCCAGCAAGTGGAAAAGAAAAATCAAAAATTATAATCCCATAAAGTTTTTGGAAATTCCATACTGTTCGTAGGTAATCCCATTGCGGTAAGCTTTTAATCCCTTGGAAAACTGAGTCTGTTAACTCTTGGAAAACAAAGTCTGTGATCCTTTGGAAAACAAAGTCTTATAATCCACAGCGGTAATTCCACAGCAGTAATTCCATATCGATTAGAGTTGGTGATTTCATCAGCAACAATTGTTTTTATAATCAGCATGTAGAGGGGATCCCTCGATTGACGCAGAGGAGGCGACCCTTGGATGAAGGTTGAAGACCAAGCGTTGGAGCTGCAGGTCCCCACATCGAAGGTTGTTGGCTGGTTGGCTTCCAGTCAGTGCCACTCTGGTTCTATGTGTCATGCAATTATGTGGTTTTTAGGTGGGCTTATGATTGGGATTTTACATTAGGCCCTACCTATATGCACCTGGTATGTAAGCTATCATGGTTTAGATCAGCTACAATTACCAATTAAGGGGTGGATCAATTCTGTAAAATTAGAAATAGGGATCTATACCTATAAAATTTTGGAGGGCTTCTGTAACGAAGGCCTCTAATTCCAAACTATTCCTCCATTCATTACTTAGTTTAGGTTAAACTAAAATAAAAAATGAAATATAGTTTGATCTAAATGTCTGTTGTCTTTTAGACGAACGACGTAGGATTTGGTATTCCTAATAAATTTTGAAGTCTATGGCGAGACTCATCAAAATGAATAGATAATCTAGAATAGAAACGATCGAATCGGTTCAATTTAGAAATTGTGAGACCAGTGTAGTTTATGGTACCTTGAGTAGCTTTAAACTACATTGACTCTTCGACGATTGAGATTTAACAAAACGAACTGCATGTTGGCATAGTTAAATCCATATCATTCATTAACCAATGTTAATACAAAACCTTTTTGGCTGGGAGTGTTCAGAACCAAAACAATATCTCAACTAATGACAACAGTAATGACTAAACAACAAGGAAACAACGTTTCACTGCTTCGACACACTCTTGTCGTCAGATTCCAAAGTGCAACACACAAGAAAAACAGGTCTCAACTTTATGACCGAGGTCAAATTAAATCTCGTGGATTTAAACGGTTGTTAAGGTTAGTTTTTTGTTGTGGGTTTGACTTAGCGTTTCTAAGTTCAAATTGGACAATGCGACTTATAGGGTGGAAAATACGGTAGTTTAAAGCTAGTATGTAGCTTTTTTTATGAACATATTTCTTCACTCTGTCACTACCTCCTGACAGACTGATGTTAGCCAGGTAATCTCTGAAAAAAAATTAAAAAAAATATTGTCCCCTTGCTTCTCCAGGTGGTAAATAAGCATTTCTAAAAAGAAAAGGTGACCCGCCATTTTCCAGCCAATAAAAACAGAGTTTGTAACCAGCCAATAAAAACAGAGCTTGAATTTGAATCAGCCAATAAAAACAGAGCTTGAATTTGAAATTCAACAGACCACAAGGGGGCAGAGCCACATATGGCTCTGAGGGGGAGGGATCAGAATGCTTTGCCTGTTGAAATTTTTTCTAACTGCTGCAGTTCTACAGAAACTGCATACTGAACCTTTAAACCTGATTAGTTTATTTACTAACTTGTGTTTGTACGACCTTATTATCCCATGAAGTCGGTGAGTTTGTGAGATCTTTGTCTTTTGTGGATTCATTGAACGCCTTGTAAGGTTTGATCTGATTTCGATGTACCCATTTAGCAATTGGCTCTTTGCGGCCTTTGCTGATTTTGATTTCGTAGACGACTGAGGACACTTTGTCTGTTATCAGATGAGGTCCAGTCCACCTGGGCATCAGTTTGCGGGCGAGAGTTCCGGTCTCGGACCCTCCTTTCCCGGTTGCTGGGGCGAACGTATAGTACCAGACTCTGTCTCCCACTTGGAGTTCATTATGAGAGGCCTTCTGGTCGTAGTACGCCTTACGTCCTTCAGCAGATTTTTCCAGGTTTTTCTGGGCGAAAGCAAAAGTGTTTCTGAGGTGTACATTCAAATCTTTCATGTATTGTTGTGTGGTGTAGGCTGTCGCCATGGCGGCGTCGCCTGGTTGGTACAACAGGTGTAGAGGGAGAGTCATTTGTCGACCGGTCATCATCTCGAAGGGAGAGATGCCAGTTGATGTGTGTGGAGTGGCTCTTATGGCCATGAGGACCAGAGGGAGTTTCACGTCCCAGTCCTTGTGGTTTGCAGCCACGTATTTCTTCAAAATACTCACCACAGTTCTGTTTGCTCTCTCTACTTGGCCTGAAGCCTGTGGGTGGTAGCCGACATGAAAGTTGGCCTTGACGCCTAGCGTCTTCCACAGTTCTTTCATCACTTCACCTGTGAAGTGTGTACCTTGGTCTGAGTTCACCCTAAGGGGAAGTCCAAACCTTGAGAATATATGATTCATTAACAACATAGCAGTGGTTTGTGCTGTGTCGTTAGGAGCTGGTAGGCATTCTACCCATTTGGTAAATGCACAGGTTACCGTGAGAAAATATTTATTTCCTCTAGAGCTCTTAGTGAGTGGTCCAACCCAGTCGATCTGGAGGTCAGACCATGGGAATGCAATGCCTCTGCTTTGCAGTGGTGCTCTGTGAAGTGGTCTGGTTGGCTGAAACTGGCCACAGACCACGCACCCTTCAATGTAGTCCTTGACATCCTTTTTCATTCCAGGCCAATAGGCAATTTGTTTTAATGCCGTCAGCGTGGCTTTATCTCCTTTGTGTCCTGCGGACGGGAGATCATGGGCATGAACTAACATCACCCCCCTTTGGTCATGGGGAACCACGAACACAGGTGAGGACGTTGGTCCATGAGCGAAAGTTAGGATGCCTTTGATTAGTTTTAGCTGTTTGCGCAGCTGATAAAGGACTTTAAGGTCTGGATCGGAATCCAGTTCGTCTTTAGACGGAGTGTTTTTGTCTGGATCAGTCAGGTACAGTATCATGGAGTTGATAGCAGGATCCGACTTCTGTAGTTGGATGATGTCTGGGTCAGTCAGTGCGGGTCGTACAGAGACTGCGTTGTCAGCAGGTCTGGCTGCGGCCTGTGCACGTGTGACTGCCATAACCCTGACTGTAGGTTGTATTGACAGAGTCTTGATTAACCAGGAAGGGTCGAAGGACCATAAAGGACCTTCGTCGGCTCCTTCTTTGGCTAAGGAATCTGCAATGTCATTGTAGTGCTTGTCATCGCCTGGGACTCTAGAATGTCCTGGAACTTTCTTCCAGTAGATCTGTAAGTCGTGTGATGTCACCAAGTGATCACATGCCATGAAAAGCTCTTTGTGTTTGACCACTTTTCTGTCGCTTGTTAGGAAACCGTTCTGTTTCCACACAGCGAGGTGACAAGCGAAACTTAAACGAGCATAGTTAGAGTCAGTGCAGATGACTAGCGTCTTGATGGAGCGTTCTACTACCATCTGGAGAGCTATTAGGATTCCCGCAATCTCAGCGTACTGAGAAGTCTGAGAGCCTAATTTGTAGCTGAAAGTAATCTGTTCTTGGTCTTGGAGGAGGACCCCTCCAACACCTGCCCTACAGATTTTGTCGCGGAGGAATGAAGATCCATCCACGTACAATGTTGTCATATCTTTGCAGATATTGTCATCAAAGAAGTGGTGATTTGGGTCTTCAGTTACTGGGGGTTTTACCTCAACCGGCGGCTGGGTGGCTGGTACATCTTGTGTACACTTTTGGCAGATTGCCAAGTCCGTCCCCAGATGTGACTTCTTGTTTTGACCATAACGTATGTCTAGGTTAAAACTTTGAAGCGCCATGAGCCACGTTGCAACACGTGAGTTTGTTACCACACCATCTCTGATGCGTTCACTGTTAAGAAAAGTCACTGGCTGGTGTTGTGTTTCCACAATGATTTTCTGTCCACCAATGTAGCTGGAGAAATGTTTAACTGCCCACACTGTGGTCAGTAAAGCTTTCTCACAGTCTGAGAATCTCAACTCGGGGCCTGCCATCGTTTTGCTGGCGTAGGCTACTACACGTTTGTCTCTGTCGTGTATTTGGTACAGACCTGCACTTATGCAATGAGCTGAGAAGCCCACTTCCAAGTAAAACTCTTTGTTGTAGTCTGGGTAGACTAAACATGGGGCTGACTTGATCCTGTTTATAAGAGCGTCCATTGCCTGCTGCTGTTTGTCAGTCCAGACAAATGGAACGTCTTTCTTAAGGAGTTCAGTCAGTGGTTTCGCAAGGTCCGCATAGTTTTCTATGAACTGGTTCGAGTAGTTACACACACCAAGAAAACTTTGTAGTTCTTTGAGATTGGTGGGGACTTTGAGATTGTCAAGGCCTTGGGTGCGAGTCAGCTGTGGTTGTACTCCGTCTGGACCTACGAGTAGGCCAACGTAGTCCACCTTGGTTCTGCACCATTGGCATTTTGACAGTGATATCTTAGCACCAGCAGTTGTTAGTTGATTCAGAACGTGGTCGATCTCAGCCAAATGTGAGTCCAGTGTTGGCTGCCTCAAAAGGACATCGTCCACGTAAATCAGTGTCCCACGCTCGTGGGCGTCTGGACATGCTCTGTTCAAGAAGATGTTGAACTCTGCAGGTGAGTTAGCGTAGCCAAAGGGACACCTGTTAAAGGTGTATTGACGGCCACCAAAAGTGAAAGCTAGTTTATATTGGTCCTCGTCGCGCACAGGGATGGTCCAAAAACCAGAGGCGACGTCGAGGGTCGAGAAGTACTTACCATTGGTGACCTTGGGCAGTTCCTGTTGGAGCTGCGTCATAGGCCATCTGGATAAGGGAACTTGTTTGTTTAGCTTTCTGTAGTCTATAGTGAGTCTCCACTTACCATTTGGTTTTAACACCGGCCATAAAGGCGCAGAGTAAGTGCTGTTACAGTATCGGATGATACCTTTTTCTAACAGGTCATTAATGATTTCTCTGATAGGTTGATGTGCTGCCAGAGGAATCTTGTACTGTCTGACAAATGCAGGGGGAGCATTAGGCGGGGTTGGGATGCTCACTGTGTGGAGCGTGGTCAACCCACAATCCATCGAGTCAGTTGAGAATGATTTCTCATATTTTAGAAGAACTTTGCGAAGTTTGTCCCTTTCTTCATCAGTTTTCAGGGCGTCGGCTTGGGCGACCACCTGGTCAATCTGTGAAGCAATTGAGAGGGGTTCTTGTCCTTTGGGGAGCTCTAGTGAGTCCCCTTCCGTCGTAAAACCTGTCAACAGGTAGTGCACTGTAAGTTTGAGGGCCTAGACTGTCTCCTTTGTTGAAACCGAACCTGCGGACAGTGTCCTGGTTGGACTCAGTGGGGGAGAAAAGAGCTATGGCCTGTGTTGGCTTCGTGAACAAGACTTGCCCCGTGTGTGTCTAACACTTATCACAGGGCTTCAGGATATTACAGACCTGAGAGACTAATTTGTATTGTTATTTCTGGCCTTCTAAATGTATATATTCAAAAAAGCTTTCAATGTGTAACTTTTATTACTTTTGGTATTTTAGTATGTAGCATTTTTTATTTCCATTGCCTTCTTTTATTACTGTTGTTTTTTATTCTATTTTCACTGATTTATTTTTCCAGTTTATTCATCTTTTTATCCTGTTAAGCACCTTGGTCAATGCAAGGCATTGTAGGAAGGTGCTATACAAATAAAGTTTATTATTATTATTATTATTATTATTATTATTATTATTATTATTATTATTATTAATATTATTATTATTATATTGCTACATAGAGAGAGTGGGTGGGATGGTTGAGGTTTATTTACTTGTTTATTGTTGTTGCTTGTTTTTAAATTAAAAAAATGTACTGCTGTGCATTAATTGTATATTTTAATTTGTTATACATTCTCAATAAATATATGTATACAAAAAATGTATACATTTCATCCAAATTCCAAATAAAATTATTTATTAAACAGTTAGGCTTAAACAGTTAGGCTTTATATAAATTAGTGTGCATATAAGACAAAATAAATTATGTTCTAATAATTTGTTTTAGATAAGTGAATTACTCCTTGATTACTCTGTATTGCTTAATTACATATAAGTATTCAAACTATTTTTAAAACAAATTATTCAAATTGTTATTTTTTAATAATTTGTTACTGCTTTTTGTTTGTTTAAATTGTTTTAAATAAAACTTCACAGACAAATTTGGTCTCCTCATTTGGATAAATGTATTTGTTATGGTATAGAGTTCTCTGTAATTAAAGGATTCTACTTCAGAGACTAAGTTCTGGTTATTAAAGTGTGAATAAATGAATTATGTTGTTACTGTCAATAAACTGACCTGCTTCAACAAGTGTAAAATAGGTGAAATAGACTGAAGAGCAAGTGTCACCTTCTTCCTTCATAATTCCTATTTGCTACACATCCCAAATTTTGATGGTGACCATTTTTATAGATGCAACCACATGCCTAAATGAAAGTCAGCAAGTTGCTTATTTTTCAAATTATCCAGTTCGCAGGGTTTACATATACTGTATATCGTACATACATGCAAGATGGCCGCGCTCAGTGCAGCCGCAGCTTCACGAGTTCCCGGATCATCTCTAGTTTTTAGTAATTTTAAAAGTGTTTTTGTACCTGACTCTGCGCGTGTTTTGCGGGTGAATTACAGCCGAACTGATCTGTTAAGAATTGGAGCGGATTTACCACAGGGCACAGCTGAAATCAGCAACGAACTCAAATCAGAGCTCGGAAGATTGGACCTGCTAAAAACGTCCTTCTGGAAGCAGATGCACTCCAGGGGAAAGAAAAGGAAGCGATGCTCACGAGGAAAGAAGCGGGGTTGTCGTGCAGGAATTATGACGAGAATGCGGAAAGACGCTAAAACCGGTAAACCCCCGATGCCGGCTCTTTTCCTGTCTAACGTTCGCTCGCTCGACAACAAGATGGATCTACTTCGTTTGAGGGTAACCACGTCGGAGGAGATGAGAAGATGTTCCGTGCTTTGTCTTACGGAAACATGGATTTCTGAGGACACTCCTGACTCTGTTTACGAGCTGGACGACCGGCTCTTTTTCAGAACAGACCGGTGCATCGAGACTACGGGGAAAACGCGAGGTGGCGGTGTTTGTATTTACGTACACAAAGATTGGTGCACGAACTGTGCTGTGATAAAAAGAGCTTGTTCAGCTGCCGTGGAGTTGATCACAATAAGATGTAGGCCGCATTATATGCCACGTGACTATTCAGTGATCGTAATCAGCGTTATTTACATAGCCCCTGATGCTAATGCTAATGACGCCCAGAGAGAAATTCATGACTTACTCACCTCGCTGCAGTGTAAATATCCTGAGGGGCTTTTCATTGTTTGCGGGGACGTCAATCACGTAGATCTCCAAGTGTCCCTCCCAGCCTTCAATAAGAACGTCTTCGCAGCTACGAGAGGAGATAAAATACTCGACCAAGTCTACACAAATGTAAAGGGGGCATACACGGCGAAGACACGCCCAGCGCTCGGATCTTCCGACCACGACTCTCTGATTCTGGCCCCAAGAGAACTCCCTCCACTCAGGCGCTCAAAGCCGGAACAAAGAGAAATAACAATCTGGCCTCAAGATAGTTCCCCCATGTTGAGAGACTGTTTTGAGAGGACAAACTGGTCTGTTTTCAGAGAAGCAGCCACTGATGGTAGTTCAGTGGACATGGAACTGTACGCTTCCTCAGTCCTGGGTTACATCAGTACATGCTCTGAAAATGTATCCATAAAAAAATATGTGAAATCCTACCCGAACCGGAAACCCTGGTTAAATAAAGAAGTTCACGCCTTGCTAGCAGCCAGAGACACTGCATTCAAGTCAGGAGATAAAGTGGAACTGAGAAAGAGCAGGAATGAACTGAAGGATGGCATTAAGAAGGCCAAGGCCACGTATGCACAGAGGATCGAGGGACAGTTCACCTCACAAGACCCACGGAGCATGTGGAAGGGTATTAAATGCATAACAGATTACAAAGGCAAAAACAAACAATGCCCCAGGGACCCATCTCTGCCTGATGCCCTCAATAAGTTTTATGCACGTTTTGATGATCCAAACAGACCTGCTAGCACCAGACTCACCTCATCACCAGATGAAGAGCATCTCAGGGTGTCCGCAGCAGAAGTGAGAGGCAGTCTCAGAAAGATTAATCCTCATAAAGCAACCGGACCAGACAACATCCCAGGGAAAGTTCTGAAGGAATGTGCGGACCAGCTCTGTGAGGTGCTGGCTGACATCTTCACCACCTCACTTGCACTGGAGTCAGTTCCCACCTGCCTGAAGACCGCGACCATCATCCCAGTCCCAAAGAGCTCCACAGTGACTGGTCTGAATGACTATAGACCGGTGGCCCTCACCCCGATAGTCGCTAAATGTTTTGAGAAACTGGTCATGTCCCACATCAAGGCAACCGTCAACATCAATGAGGACCCTCATCAATACGCATACCGTGAGAACCGATCAACAGAGGACGCCATTTCTTCCGTGGTCCACACTGCTCTCACCCACCTGGATCAGAAAGACTCATACGTGCGTCTGCTCTTTGTGGACTTCACATCTGCCTTCAACACCATGATCCCCCAAACTCTGATAGACAAACTATCTACACTTGGACTAAGCCCCTCTATTTGTAACTGGATACTAGACTTCTTAACAGACAGACCACAGTCCGTGAAGATCCACAACTTCTCCTCCTCCACCATAACCCTCAGCACTGGCTCTCCTCAGGGATGTGTGCTGAGCCCCCTTCTGTTCACTCTGCTCACATATGATTGTACAGCCACACTTCCAGGCTGTCATATTGTTAAGTTTGCAGATGATACAGCGGTGGTGGGATGCATCACAAACAATGATGAGTCCAGCTACAGACAGGAGGTGGAACACCTGGAGAGCTGGTGCAAAGAGAATAATCTTCACATGAATGTGAAGAAGACAAAGGAGATGATTGTGGACTTCAGAAGGAACAAACACACCCATGCCCCACTGATAATAGGTGGGTCTGCAGTGGAAGTGGTCTCCAGCTACAAATACTTGGGTGTACACATGAATGATAACCTCAGCTGGAGCAACAACACCACCAGCCTGATCAAGAAAGGTCATCAGAGACTCTACTTCCTCAGACGGCTGAGACGAGCTGGTCTGAGCAGCCCAGTTCTCACCTCCTTCTACAGGTGTGCAGTGGAGAGCATCCTGTGCTCCAGCATCAACGTGTGGCATGGAGGCTGCACAGTTGAAGAGAGGAAAGCTCTGCAGAGAGTGGTGAAGGCTGCACAGAAGTCTGTTGGAGTCAGTCTCCCCACCATCACAGACATTTACACCTCTAGATGCAGGAAAAGAGCCACCTGTATCATGAAAGACCTCACTCATCCAGCACACTCACTCTTTGCCCCACTCCCCTCAGGACGGAGGTTGAGGAGCATCAAGTGTAGAACCACTAGACTGAGGAACAGCTTCTACCCTGAGGCTGTTAGACTCATGAATAAATAAAAATAAAATTAAAATAAACACTGCAAAATATCACATCATGCTGATGCTGATATGTTTTCTTGTTGCTGTGTTCATCTGTGTTCATCTGTGACCATCTGCTCATACAAACTCATGTTCGTGCTGCTGTTTATTCCCACTATATTAGGCTTAGTGTATTACTAGTTGATGTTTTTCTTAGTTAGTTCTCGATGTTATTACTGTTTTTCTCTTTCATTTGTTGTTGGATGTAACTGGGACCTCGTGTACATAATCTCGTTTTCATCTCATGTACCACATGCGGTGCAAATGACAATAAAGACTCTCTGACTCTGACTCTCTGACTCTGATACATGGTGGTAGCCATTTTGGATTTTGACATGGCAACACAATTTTTGGAAGGAACAATTCTTACGCCTAAATGCAATCTCACAAGTTGTAAGTAGTTTTGTTGATCCATACAGTACATCTAAGCCAATTTAAAACATTCATCTCATTAAGGGACATTTCAGATGCACAAAGCTACTGCCAAAAACACAAAACACAAGATGGACTGCATTAAACAATAGAAAGTTCACTTTAAACAACCAAACTTCTCTATTTAGCTGACTGCGACATGTTCAGTGTTCTGCTCGGCTACTTTACTCCCCTGATGTGTTTTGTGATCTCTGTCATTGTTCACACCTGAAAAAGAAAACAACTTTTCTAAGCAACTATTTTTGTTAAAGCCAAGTAGAAAAAAAAAAACTTCAACAGAAAACCTTTTTTTCCCCACTGCAAGACTTTTCCAGCTTTGAGCAAAGCCTGAGACTGCTTATCACTTGCTGACTCTTAGCTGCCTGTCTGCCAATTTGGTTAACGTCTCATCTCGGTCACCTTGGATGAGTGTCTGGCACAATTCTACAAGGATTCCCTAAACTGTAATCCATTTCCTGTGTGGAGTGTTGGAAGTCTGACCAGCCTCCAAAGTCCTGAAAAGATGGATCAACAATCGGCTGCACTTTCAAACTAGATCCAGTAAGGGACCGTGACCCTGGTTATAACATCAATGCAATAGTCAAGCTGAAATCAAAAAAGGCGTTCAATACAGAACAACTGGACTTTATTTGTAGCAAACAAGACGTTTCGCTTCTCATCCGAGGAGCTTTATCAATACTAATTGATAAAGCTCCTCGGATGAGAAGCGAAACGTCTTGTTTGCTACAAATAAAGTCCAGTTGTTCTGTATTGAACGACTTTTTTGATTTTATCATGTCCTGGACGACTGAGAATCTTCACCAGAATATTCAAGCTGGTTAAACATTTTCAGTTGATTCAACTTGATCAAATATAATTTCATTTTCTTGCAGTGCTTATACATAACTTTAATCAAATTCAAATTCTAGTAAGAGGCCCAGGGGAAGACTCTGAAGTCGCTGGAGGGATTGTGTAGCTTCTCTGGACTGGGAAACTGGAAAGTGTCGCTGAGGAGAGGGATGTCTGGGTTTCTCTCCTGGACCAGTTGCCTCCACGGCCTGACTATGGTAAAGCAGTAGTGGATGGAAGGATGGTCAAATTCAACATAGGTAAATATTCATTTGGTATGATATAGAGTTCCCTGTAATTAAAGAATTATACTTCTGTAAACAAGTTTTGATCATTAAAATGTGAATAAGTCAGTACAGTGACACAGTTGGTAGAGCTGCTGCCTCTCAGTGAGAAGGTTGCCGGATTGAATCCCAGCCTAGGACATTGAAGGTGGAATTTGCATGGGTTTTCTCCTGGTACTCTTCGTTCCTCCCACAGACCAAAAACATGCATGTTTGTCTGATTGGTAACTTTAAATTGTCCCTAGGTGTGAGTGAGAGAGTGGTTGTTTGTCTTTATGTGGTCCTGTGACGGACTGGAGACCTGTCCAGGGTGTCCCCTGCTTCTCACAAAGTGATAGCTGGATGTGGGCACCAATGACGTCTGCAACCAAAAAAGGAAGAAGTAAAGAGGGAGGGAAGGAGGGAGGGAGAGATGGAGGGAGGGAGGGAGGGAGGAACTTACTTTTATTCCCCTCTTTCTTCAGGTTCTGTTCCCATTTGGGCTTTGAAACTCTTCCAGATCCTTTCCAGTTGGAAGATGGCAGTGATCTGTTTTGACGTCTGCAACGGTCATGTGATCCATAGTCACAACCCCTTTAGTAGCCATATTGTCATGTGACCACATATTTCTGAGTGTCTCGGTAAGGTTACCACCTGCCCCTCTGACTGTTTCAGTCCCTTCAAAGTGGAATGTTGTAGTTTTGTTGTTCATTTTGCAGACTAGTCAGACTTTTAATTGACCTTTAGTAACTCATTTTGGAATGCATCATGGGTTCATCAGAACTCCAATTTGCAGCCTTTGTGGAACCTTTGACTTCCGAGGAACCAGAGTTCGAACCAACTTTCAAAACAGCACTTGAATCAGGTTGGTTTTCTTTCATACGTTTAGCTTTGTAGAAGGCTCTGACAATCAATTCTCTCAGCTTGAGTGTTGGCATTTTTGGATCCACAAGTATACCCAGTTGGCTATTGATGGACGGGGAGAGGTTTTACATAAACACTGTTTTTAAAGTAATGGTCTTCCATAATCCACGGTTTATCATGCGGCCCTTAAAATGCATGAAGTATGAAAGGGTTTGGGGATTCATCCTTACTGTTTTACATTCATCACAATAGCCAGGCCGGACTGACGCATGGATCTCATTCTTCTTCATCTATGCTTGACTGAGGAGAGAGACAAGTCCTCTTTAACCATGTCAAGCGGATGTTTAAGAAACTGTTTCACGTTGGTCAGACAGGATGTAGGTCAGGTAGAGCTTATCACTATCTGTCATGCCTGGGAACTTTTTGAGGTCATGTGATCAGCTGCTCCTGAGTGTCCCAAAGACAAAGTGCAAGCTGAGCTCAGAGGAGACCGTGATTTTGCTGTGGCAGTTCCTAAACTATGCAACAACCTTCACTGTAAACCCTAATAAGTTCACAGAACTCAAAAGTTTTTTTGTAACAGATTACATAATAAAAATTGAGTGATGTTTTTAAAATTTTTAAGTTTATACAAACTAAAAATTGCATGTGCAGTTGTCTTAAATTATCTCAACATTAACTTATAAATTTTGATTTTTTCTCAACTTATAATTGGGGAGTACTTCACATAAAATTTTCAATATTTTCAGCTCATATATACTTGAAATACACTCAATTTTTTTATAATTTTCAACACAAATACGGCTTGAAATAAACTTAAAATTTTCTATATTACTCAGCTCATAATCTGGGAAATATGCCCTCAAAATTGACCCAATAATGAAATACTCACAATTTTTAACAAATTATTTTATTAAATATATATACAGTATATATATATATTCCAAACAAAGTGCTTGTCATAAATTAAAACAAACGAAAAAGGAGATGGCTCCAGCACCTTAAGAGAAAAACTCAAAGGATTAAAACTCTAGCTTATAAATATAATCCATCCTCA
The DNA here is from genome assembly GCA_038048925.1 of Garcialebias charrua. Taxonomy (NCBI): domain Eukaryota; kingdom Metazoa; phylum Chordata; class Actinopteri; order Cyprinodontiformes; family Rivulidae; genus Garcialebias; species Garcialebias charrua. The sequence continues at coordinate 16,833 of JBBPBX010066922.1, forward strand.
ACAACAACAACAATTACAATGTGCTGCCATTTAACACTGTTTAAAAACATTTAGGCACTTAAGGAAACTTAAAAAAAAAACATTAAAATAAAGTACTGTAGTTGTTGTGCCTTACTTCAACTGGCAACATCAGGTACTGCATCAAGGTAGGCGTTAGGCAACAGAACCTTAAACGTGTATAGTGCATGAATTGAACAGTCGTTTCCCACAAGTTATTTTAGTGCATAAACTTTGAGCAATACGCCAATGCGGTTATATTTATGTATTAACAAGTATAAGTATAATCCATCCTCAACAACAACAACATTTACAATGTGCTGCCATTTAACACTGTTTAAAAACATTAAGGCACTTAAGGAAACTTAAAAAAAAACATTAAAATAAAGTACTGTAGTTGTTTCAACTGTGCCTTACGTCAACTGGCAACATCAGGTACTGCATCAAGGTAGGCATTAACAGAACCTTAAAGATCCACTGACATCATCTTTGAACTTTGCATAAAATGTCACAAGATATATATCTTGTATCATTCAACTATGTTCGTTTTTGCAAACAAAATGATAAATTAATGAAAATTCCTTTCAAAGTGAGTTTAAAATTAAAAACCGTGTTTCTTCACGGGACGTCTGACTGCACGCGAATGCAACATCTGTGACGTAGGAGAAAGAACCTTCAGTCTGCGTCCGCTAGGATAACATAACGTATTCTATGCCAGATCGCCTTTTTTTTAATAACTTGAAAAATGCTGGTACCATACGTTGTGTCGCATTTGAGTGTTCTAATATCAGTGAACAAGTGAGCCTTTTCACTTTCCCAAAAGATGTAAGACCTTCTTCAAGTATGGAATAAATAAAGCTGCCCCCCCTCAGAGATCCCTCGCTTCCTGAAAAGGTAAGACTCAATTAAATACGGGTGCAGACCTAAATTAGAACCTGCTGTTTCTGCTCATCTAACTTGCTGCTTCCCAAACTGAAGACAAATCGCTCAAATCTTCACTTGGATTGATAATTTTGTTGTTTTATTTCTTGTCCGCCATGAATATTTAAAAAGGGGCGTTCTAAAGACGTCCTCCTTCCTATGTCACAGATGTTGCATTTGCGTGTAGTCGGATGTCCCGTGAAGAAACCCGGTTTTTAATTTTAAACTCACTTTGAAAGGAATTTTCATTAATTTATCCTTTTGTTACAAAAACGAACATAGTTGAATGTTACAAGATATATATCTTGTAACATTTTATGCAAAGTAGAAAGATGATGTCACATACACTTTAAAGGTCCGCTGACATCATCTTTGAACTTTGCATAAAATGTTACAAGATATATATCTTGTATCATTCAACTATGTTCGTTTTTGCAAACAAAATGATAAATTAATGAAAATTACTTTCAAAGTGAGTTCAAAATTAAAAACCATGTTTCTTCACGGGACATCCATTCCGACTACACGCGAATGCAACATTTGACGTAGGAGAAAGACCGTCTTTAGAACGCCCCTTTTAAATATTTATGGCGGACAAGAAATAAAACAACAAAATTATCAATCCAAGTTAAGATTTGAGCGATTTGTCTTCAGTTTGGGAAGCAGCAAGTTAGATGAGCAGAAACAGCAGGTTCTAATTTAGGTCTGCACCCGTATTTAATTGAGTCTTACCTTTTCAGGAAGCGAGGGATCTCCGAGGGGGGGCAGCTTTATTTATTCCATACTTGACAAAGGTTTACATCTTTTGGGAAAGTGAAAAGGCTCACTTGTTCACTGATGATATTAGAACACTCAAATGCGACACAACGTACCGGCATTTTTCAAGTTAAACAAAAAAAAGGCGATCTGGCAGAGAATACAATATGTTATCCTAGCGGACGCAGACTGAAGGTTATTTCTCCTACGTCACAAATGTTGCATTCACGTGTAGTCAGATGTCCCGTGAAGAAACACGGTTTTTAATTTTAAACTCACTTTGAAAGGAATTTTCATTAATTTATCATTTTGTTTGCAAAAACGAACATAGTTGAATGATACAAGATATATATCTTGTATCATTTTATGCAAAGTTCAAAGATGATGTCAGTGGATCTTTAAACGTGTATAGTGCATGAATTGAACAGTCGTTTCGTTAGTTACGTTAGATGTACCCAAGGAGCAGGGGCCTCATGTACAAAGACCTGCGTGGATTTCCCACTGAAAAGTGACGTACGGTCAAATCCAGAAAAGTGTGCACGCACAAAAAAATCCAGATTTATCAAACTGTGCGTACACCGGAATCCACGCACATTCCTTTTGTACATCACAATTAACGTGGAACTGAGCGCACGTGAGACACCTCCCCTGACACGCCTTCATTTACATATGTTAAACAGATGCAAATTACTTCCTGCATGTGTGAAGGACATGTTTGTTTGATCCCTGCGCGATCAGAAATGATTTCTAGATTCAGGAAAATAATGAATTTAATATAATATGAGTGAGGAAAATAATCCTAAGTAAGAATAGTAATAAAATGTGTTCATCACGCAAAGAACGAGTGATTGTGTGTCGGTATTTGTGTGTGCGCTCACCCTGCTTTGGTGCGCACCCGGCACATCCATTCATTCTGAGTGAAAATATTAACTTTGCGCACGAGTTTATTACCATAATTACTGTAAACACAGAGGAACTTAGATGTTTGGTTGAACATAGATCTTTGTTTATTTAATAGATGATATGAAGAAACGAGTCTG